>DF237437.1:2627-70678 GCA_000708835.1 Klebsormidium nitens | reverse complement strand
CCTCAAAGAGATTAGGAAGTTCCAACGTACTGGCAGCCACCTCATTCGCCGCATGCCCTTCATTCGCGTGGTCAAGGAGATCACGCAGCAAGTGTTAGACAAGCCACGTTGCTTTCTTTCCCGTGCAGAGATTGTCGACGGGGGACCTGCCGACAACAGGCCACGTCATGAAGCTTAAGGCATGCGCTTCAAGGCAGCTCGCCTCAAGGGTGAGTGCTGACATCTCGTCTCCAGTGAATGCCAACCCCACGCACGAAGCACAAGATCAAATAGCCGCCCCCGATCTTCACGTCACTCAGGGAACTACAATTCTATCTGGCGAATCTCCTAAGCAGACCCTTTCACAAGCTCAATCTGAGTCAGCACTTTCCCCATCAGAGGCAAGCTTGGTAGCTGAGCCAACTACCGGCGTCACGGGCACCGACGCAGTCATTCCCCTAGTTGAATCAACTAATGACATAGAGGAATCAGACAACTCACACTTTCCAGGGACAGATAGAGATGGAGACCTCCTGGTGACGACTCGGGCGAAGTACTCATCACAGATATCTGGTCTGACGCGAACACTATGCAATATCTGCAGGATAGTTGCACTTACCCAAGCCACACAACCCGCAAGGAACGGGACAGGATATGGCGCAAAGCGCAGGGGTATAAGTTTGACAACCATACCCTCATTAAAGTAATCAACGATGGGCTCGCAAAGAGAGTCCCACCGCCCGAAGCAAGGGCAGAACTGGTACACAACATTCATCGCCAATTAGGCCATTTCGGAGTTAAACGAACTTACTCGTTATTAGAACCCACGTTTTGGTGGGCAGGCATGCATGAGCAGGTAGCGCAGTTGGTAGCAAGCTGCCAGGTATGCGATCGCGTTAAAGCCAGCTTTAATGTGAAAGACTCAGTGCTCAAGCCCGTACCAATAATGGGCTTAGGGTACCGATGGAGTTGTGACCTAGCAGGTCCACTCCCTCCTTCAGCAACAGGGTTCTGGTACATCATGGTAATGATAGAGCACTTCTCTAAGTGGATAGAACTGGTTCCACTAATTGATAACACCTCAGAAGAAACAGCCAAGGCTTTTCTCCAAGTGTGCACCCACTTTGGGGCACTAGCAGAAGTACTCACCGACCAAGGGTCAAAATTCCAGGGAGAATTTGACACACTGTGCAAGGAGCTTCTTATTGATCACCGCAAAACATCACGGGATCACCCACAAGCAGACGGCCTGGCAGAACGAACCGTTCAAACCACAAAATAAGCCGTTCGTAAATACGTGCTAACTCACGCAGTTCACACCTGGGATACATGGGTGCCTTGGATCGCCATGGGCTACCGCATGTCCAAGCATTTTGCACTAGGAGACTACTCCCCTTACTTCTTAATGTTTGGGCGCCACCCAGTGGTGGGAGCTAGCCTCCGAGACATGATCAACACCCCAGTCAACCTAGATGACCCTCAAACATGGGCAGACGTCATTGCCCACCGCGCCGAGGAGTTTCGAAAGGCAATACCGATTGCCTTTAGCAACCTTCAAGCCGCACAACACAGAGACACCCTGTGGTACGCCAAGACCCGCACCAGGAAATGGAGCCCCAAGGTCAAACGGTTTGAGGTAGGGGACCTAGTCTATCTGCGTCGCAGGAAAGTCGACACCCTCAACGTCAACGTAGGCCGACTCATTTTGCGAATCACTGAAGTCTTACCGAGTGGTGCGCTCAGGCTACAAGGAAGAGATGGTAGAACCATCAAAGACCACGTTGAAAATTGTGCCCCCTGTCATAATCCGACCATTGATCTCACAATGGACACTACGCTTTCAGGATACGACGAGGACTGGGCCTGTCAAATCTGCAAGAAAACCAACCGACCATCTAAGATGCTAATCTGCGATTACTGCAGTGAAGGCTACCACATGGATTGCTTAAATCCACCGGTCAGTAGAATTCCCAAAGGAGATTGGTTTTGCCCACGATGTGCAGTGTAAGTGCTCAGTAAGGGGGGGAATAACAAAGATGCTGTATTATATCTGCAGGAACCATGGCGTCCAGCTCTGCACCTCAGGAAACAACCAGGCAACCAACCTCATCAGGTTGGGGACCACCGCCTGAGCCCATACCGTTTAACGAGCTCGCGCCCATTGACAACACACCCATACCACCAGCCTGCCCTGATGACGTCTCCTACGACAACAACAGAAAAATGACCGCATTTAAGTGGGAACATGGCTTCTGGCCAAACAAGAAAGCACAACTCGCCTGGCGAGTTAATCAGTGGCATGATCAGGTAAAAGTTTTGGTGCATACCAACTACCAATGGTATGCCCTCGTAGATAAAATGTATAGAGAGTTGGAAGTACTCGAACGAAACAACGAGATGCATTGCACACCAATTACTATGCGTCAGTTTCTGCTGCTACAGTGCCCGCGGGCCGAATTATTTCAGGAACTTCGTGACTGCGCAGAGCACTATCCCCAAAATGTTGTAATCACACGCCGCATGAGCACTCCCCCAAGGAATGTTATGCTAGAGTTCATTGAGAAACAAGTCAGCGCAGGAGAGAATGATCGCACAACAAAATGTGCCCAAAATTTTGTAGAAAGATACGGCAACATATAACAGTGATATCTAGAGGATTACCTACTCCCACGCCCCCGCTCCGTGATCTCGGGTCAGAGCCGATGCCATACTTAAGTGGTGGCAGCAGAGTCAGGCAATTCGTTAGGTCCACTGAGAGCATTTGCTAGAATTGAATCAATGAACGCCGCCGTAATCTAGGAACAATCAACTGATGCCCGTGGGCAGTGAAACTGTCACTCGTTATTCCTTGCACAATCACAAGCCTAATCCCTCATTGGTACAACTCGGTGGCTTAGGGGGGGATAATGAATGAATATGAATTCCATAAGTCCCGCATGATACATCATGTAAATTTAACGCTTTACCAATGCACACGTTCCGCTCTAGTTTGCCGAGTCCAATATCGCATGTCGAGCCTATATCGCATGACAGCTGTCATGCCATATGCCCTCGGTGCCAGGTCGCCTCGACTAGCCTGTAAGCGTGCAACACGTGGCGCAATCGTGCAAGTACTAGGTTAAGCAGACTTGTTCATGATTAGAATAACCGTACCTTAACTAGCGAACATGCCAGAACAGGATGACAAACGGACGCATTCCATTGGACGTCCATTAGCCAGTTGCATTCGCTGAATCCCTATAATTGCCGGATTCAATCCTAGGACGTTTCCACAACATTCTAAGGGTACATACCCGGAGGCTATTTTACCGGTTGTGTAACCGTGACGGACCCAGGTACGAACCCAACATTAGCATGCAGTCCATTTTCATCATGACAATGCTTTTGGACATCCAAACTCAAGCAAGTCTCCACAAGGTACTTAAGTCAATTGGCATCGCCATTTCCAATTCGACTTTCATTCAAGTCAATTATCCATCACCAGCGGGCACCCGTGCCCAACCCAGCATCCGAGCGCCTTGAGCGTTCAACCCAGTGCATCCGAGTGCCGTGAGCACTCAATCAATTGCCAGTACTATCGGCGGAACCAAAGGAGCAGTACCGTACCAGCGACGACAACACCACGGAAGCAGAAGGACCTCGCGGAGAACTTAACCAGAATAACAGTACGAACACGACAGTAATTTAACCGGCCTTATAAGCCTTCAGCGTTACACCCTCGTTTCATCTCAGAATGTCTCATGCCTCCGGCGACGCCATCTTTCAATCAGTAAGTGCCATGTGCCTATGTTTGTCGTTTGCTCATGCTTGACCATTTTGGACATCCAAAACACTGATTGCGCACCACGACCATTCTTGCGGGCTGTGCCTCCGAAAGGACGGACAATTGCGGGTAAGGTGAGGATAGCCTTGAATGTTAGCACGAGTGACTCCAAGATCTCAACTTGTTCAGCCACATAACTTCTACCCTCACTAAGGGCTTTTCTCTCTTGAAAGAAACCCTCCGTCCCTGATAATGAATGAATATGAATTCCATAAGTCCCGCATGATACATCATGTAAATTTAACGCTTTACCAATGCAACACGTTCCGCTCTAGTTTGCCGAGTCCAATCGCATGTCGAGCCTATATCGCATGACAATGTAGCACGCGCCGGCGGCATGTAAGTATACCAGCGTCCCCTCGAGCATGACCGGACGACGTGCAGTCCCTTTTATAGCCGCGCGCGCGTTCCGCACGCAATTCATGCACTTGTTAGATTCGACGGCTTGGCGTGAAAAAACTTCGTTCAACGCGCGGCATCAAGCTAAGTTTGCAGTGACCGCCGGCGGCGGCGGCCACCTCTCGAAACATATAGGGAGCTTCGAAGAATTTGCCGCCCCCTCCTCCACTGGTGGAGAGTCCGCGAGATCACTGGCCCGGCCGCCACAGTGCACGGCGAGGTATACTGGTCATGCTCATGGTGCATGCAAACGTCCGCGGCCTCTGCCATAAAGTGTCTCCCACAATATAGAACCGTAACTGAAAGGTCGTAGCCCTAGCTCTGGTAGTCCTGCTCCGCTTTTCGGATTCTTATGCGTTTCCAATCGAACATCTTCACTCAACTCTCTTCGCACGTCCGTATCAAGTGCTTCCGACGTTTCATCGCGTTATTCGTCCGCTACTCTCCTGCTCAGCACCTTCATTCTCAGTTGGTCGGCTAGGTTCACTCCTCCCCCAGGCCTGCTGGCTGGGGCGTTCGAAGTGCCGTTCGGTCGCGCGGGCGCGGGGGGCGCGGCCGCGGCCGCCTTCCCCTTCACAAACGCCGCGGCTTCTTCTGGGGTCGGCATGGGGGGGGGCGGGGGAGGCGGCCCGCCACGGCCTTTAATGGCAGGGGCAGGCGCTCGGTTGGGGACGGGAGGGGCCGCAACTGGCGCAGAGGAGAGGTGAAGCATTTGGGCGGGCTTTCGCGATCCATTCGGCGCGTTTGCTTATCTCACAGTAAAAACTTCCTGGGATTGCAGCCCCGATTCCGGTGGCACTGGGCCGAAGACTTCCAGCTTTGTGTATTGCGAAGTCGTCGTCTTCGTTCTGAGTTCTTTTTGATCTGGATGGGAGGAGCATACGCGACGCTCCTGCACCGGTTGCTTGTACAACGCATTCCATAAACAGCCATGTCCTGGACTAGACGATGTTCCGATGCGGACGAACTCGAATCTATCCTACGCCGGTTCATACCGGCCACGCGTTCGCGTGCTGCTGACTAATTACACGAAGATAGATTCAGCACCCTGTTTCTAGGCTACCCTCCGGAAGAGCGCCAGGATCAACCTTCCGCTAAAAAACTTCTCTTGATGCGAGACTCACTCAATCATGTGCACCAGAATCCCATTGATTACGGGCTTCAGAACAGAACTCATTGGTCATCAGATGAAGAAATTATTATTCCAGATAGATGTACTGTCTCACCTGGCGGTGGGGAAGATGTCGCAGACTTGAGATTTCCGGCACGTGCCGCCAGTTGCTCCGCGAGGGATCCCCCGGTCTTTACTGGTGCCGCTGGGGCTTGGGGTGGAGCGAGGGGCGGTCTAACCACCGGCTGGCTTGCCACGGAAGCCATGTTGAACCCGTTTGGAGCAACTGGGCGGCTCGGAAACCCAGGGTTAAGACCAGGGTTAAGACCGGGGGTGAGTCCTGGGGTGAGGCCGGGGGTCAGTCCGGGGCTAAAGCCCGGGTTAAGACCGGGGTTAAGGCCGGGGTTAAGGCCGGGGTTCGCGAAGCCCGGTTGAAGCGCCGAAGGCGCAACGGGGCGGGCACCGAAAGCGGGGACAGAACTCGGAGGGCTAAGGGTTTGAGGGAGGGTTGGGCGGACCATGGGCGCGGGCGCGGCCGCGACAGGTGTGGGGTTGAGCTGTCGGATGGCGTCGACGCCCGGGAAGCCCTCCTTGGCATAGCCCGCCTGCCAGCCGCCGTTGTTTACAGCCCGGGGGGGAGCTCCGGGGGCACCAAACTGAGGCATCTTGGGGGGTTGCAGACCGAGCGGAGCGGGCGGGGGTGCTGTAAAAGATGGGGGGGACACATTCGGCGACTGCACCCCTGTGAACGACCCCGCGGACGGTCGCCCCGCCTGTGGTTGCTGTCCCACCCCCATCTGCTTCGACTTGAGCTGCAGCTGCGCGAGCAGCCCGCTCGGCGCGTCTCCCTCCTCCACCCCCTCCGGAATAGAGGCGATACTTGCCCCCCCGGAAGAACGCGCGCCAACGGAGCTCGTCGCGCTGCCCGCGCGGCTGAACACCCCGCCAAAGCTCGAGCTGACGCTGCCCCCCGCGCTGCTCGCGCGCGACTGCGCGCTGCTCGCGCGTGCGCCCGCCTGGCGCTGCTGCAGCGCCGCGAGTGCGCCACGCGCGACGCCCTGCAGCTGCCGCCGCGCGTCGCCGCTTAGAGTTTCGGCGCCGTCGCCTCGGAGCGCGGCCACTTTGGATTGCAGGAGCGCGAGGACCTCCTCCAGGCTCTGCGCTTCCATTCGGAGCGCATTCACAGCGGGGGCCTCGCCAGCCATGCTTCCGCCTGAAAGGGGTGTACAGCGGTGTTGATTACCAGACGAGACCGGCCTTGAGGCTTCGTCCGTTACCTCAGGAGAAAGTTTCCTAGAAACCGAAGGATGCCAATAGGGTTTTGCAACATCGCCTGATAAGATTTCGTCGAGAACAAACGGCTGGGCCTCAAACGTGTCGAGCCGTGCCAGGCGTCCGCTTGCTATTTCCACCCAATCCACGTTTTTCGTCGATTCTACTGAGGCGCTAGGTTAATAGCTTAATGAGATGCCAGCGTACCGCTACCATCAAATGGAACTCCTGCTGAATCCGAATGCTTGATTCAAGCTCCGTCAATCAGCTGGCCGTTACGTCCTCTTCTTGAGCAACCCCAGCTTTGCTTCCTTTTGGGTGGCACATTGCTTTCTGCGAAGCCGTTTATTGGGCAGAGAAGTCAACAAAGCGGTTCTTTCTACGGGGTTCGTGCTTTGCTTCCTTATGGATCACACTTGCCAGGTTGCGAAAGACACCAGCATTTTCCCTTCTAAGCCACCCTGTGGACTGTGTATCCACAGAGGGCGACTCGTTTTGTCATCGACCCTGGCTAAGACAACCATCACGCAATTCTCTGTGGGCACTTTCATACTTTGTATTCTGTCATATTTCACGCAAATCTGTGAGCGCGTTCGGACGTCCGCACCTGTTGCGTAGTGTCCGAGGACGGAGCAGCGCGACGCCGCCCGCAAGATGGCCGCCTCCTGCTGGTCAGCCTGGGTCACGGCATTTGCCGTCACGCCGTTGTACTGCTCCAGCTCGGCACGTGCCCGGTCCAGCTCCGCCTGCACGAACGAGCGAAAGGTCAGAGTAGGTTGTGGTGTTGAAAGCCCTTGACGTCGCTAAGAGCTTACGAAGCGGTGCCTTCCCAGACGGCACGCTCGAAAAGGGCTTCGCCCTTTCGACTGGGGGATACTTGTTTGCCTCGCGAAGAGGATCCGAGTGATACGGACATTATTTTGAGGTGATCCTGCGGTACATTCCTCGTCTTTCTCAAAGAGCCTCTTGTTCTCTACTTCAACAGGTTGTTCAAAGACCTGGCTTGTGGTCACATGCCGAGACCGGCCGAGAATGTATATACGAGGCGATCAACGCCCCTTCTTCGCAACTGAGCGTGGCACAGGCCCTCGCTCAGAAACACAGGAGCGTCAACTATCATCGATAAAGACGTCCCCCGTAATCAAGCAAACAGTACAAGCGGGGAGGGCCTGACCTGCAGGGCTTTCGAGGTTTCGCTGGCGGACGACGCGGCCGCCATGAGCGCCATGTGCGACCGCGACCGCTGCAGCAGCGCCTTCAACTCGCCCGAGCGCGCGCGCAGCCGCTGCAACTCGCCTGCACAGCCGAAAACAGTTGATTTGGGCGAATTCAACGCAGTTGTACGTCTCTTTGACCAGAGTTTTCGTGATCCAAGTCAAAGGTATGCTCGGAAGTCGATTGAAAATGGACGGTGGAAGCCCACTAAATGATAGAAGCATATGCGATACGCCCCCAAAATACGATATGGACCCTGATTTGCGAAAAGTATTCAGCGCCGATTTCTGAAGGAAGGAGAGCCGTGCATCTTGCCATGTGCTATCATCCTCGAAGCGGGGTGTCAAGCAAAAGGCGAACCGACAGTTCTGTGTTCAAGCTGAGTTTCCTCAGTGTATGACGGAACTCACCAACGAGGTACGCCCTAGAGTCTGCGGCCCTTGTGAGCTTCTGCATCCACTCGTCCTGCAAGTAGAAATGGGGGCTTGAGTCGGAGGCTTAACACCGAAAAGCTCGAATCTTGTGTTACGAAGTCAGAAAAGCATAGATTGAATATGGCTGAAACGACCGAAGCAAAAAGTGGGCATATATCAGATAGTTTATCTAGGCGTTCTTACGATTTGACATCAGAAAGAAATTTTCTTGGCAACGTCGAAAGAAAGGTGCGCTAGTCTGCGCTTTGAAGCGTCACGAAGTTGACAACGGAGAACAGTGCACGCACAAACCGGAGGCGACCATTCCACTAGGAGAGTTTTTTGCAGACTCGCTCGAGCTCGACTGCGTTTTTGGGCTCGAGCTTCAGACGAAATCAGACTCAGCAGCAAAGATCAGTATCTCTCATGTTCCTTTGCGCGTTTCTTCTAACTTTGAGCGACTTCAACTTTCAATAATTGGACGTCATTATCTATACATAAGCTACATATAATCGATTCTGCAATGATTAGGAAAACGAATTGAAGCTCCGTGCCTATGGAGCGGGCAAGTCGATCGGATCGCTCCCTTCCCTCACCAGTCCGCTCTTTCTTTCACGTATGAGCACTCGAAGTTTGCGATCATGGGGAAAACGTTTTTATCACGTACGAGCACTTGATTATCGTGATCATGGGCAAATAAGATTTACGATTGACTTGAGCATTTTCATGGGCAAGATTTACCGGTGACTTAAAAATTTCCATTAAAGATCCGTTGAACCCTTTTCCCTTCTCACCAGGCCGGTGTATTTGTCCGCTGCCAGCACGTACGTGTCCCGCTTGGCCACGTCGCCATAATTGGGCGCGAGCTTCAGGACAAACGCAAAGTGGTGCTTGCTCCCGGCCGCGGCCTCATCAGCAATCGTCACGGTGGAGCCTTCCAACGGGAGAACGCCTGTGGGGCCCTTGTCCTGCGGATAATGGAGGCCGAGGGGAAATTTAGTAACCTATTGCCAGCTCGAAGCTGTCGAAACAAGGGCGTTGTGTAAGAAGAGGAGAGACTTGCGGACGAGCAAGGTGCTCGAAGTGACCAGATTGTACGGTTCAAATTACAGGAGCAGACTGCGTCACAAAATCCGACGGTCGAACAGGCACCCCACCAACTGTCAATCTCCTCAATAATAGTATTGACCTCCCCGGCTTCGCAAAAGACTACGCTTTGAGACTCTCAAGACCTTGTTGCGTTGACTGTATCGTCCTCTTCGCTCCGTCCCCTCTCCGTCTGCTCGGATTAACTCTTGTTGCTGACGGTTTTCCAAAGGCCCCTTCGTCTGCTCGGATCAACTCTTGTTGCTGACCGTTTTCCGAATGCTCGACGCGACTTTTTTCGGTTCCCTCAATTCGTTGAGACCGTCCCCACCTTGGCCTCGCTGGTGAAGTAGAAGAGCAGGCTGGACTGCAGCACGAAGTAGCGCTTCTTCCACCCGCTGTACTTGCCCCCGCGCTTCTCTAACCATCCCTCCAACTCGGGGTCGCTCCAGAGAGCGGCCTGCGCGCACGGGGTTGTTCGAGACCATGAGCTTGTGAACGGACTCTGTTTCATGACGCCCTTCTATGCCCTCAGCCTTACGTTTGTGTGAGAGGAGAAGCTAACAGGACCAGCGTTCTGACGCTTTCTCGGAACATCAATGACCTTTGACATCTTTGCTCCCTCGAAATACTGAGTATGGGTTGCATGGCCCTCTTGCAAACGTCTGGATCGACGTTGCCTGCTTATGGAGCTTTGTGGGCTGTTGGGAAATGGATTTGTGTTGGCCTTCGAATCTTCTTTCCGCTCTTGATTGCAGAGGAGGGCTGAGCCACTTAACGAAATTCTGAGGACTTGTACTGGCAAAACCACCACAGATTTGTGTAAGTAAATTTTCGGGGCCACCTGATGTGGTGGGATGACCAAGCAGTGCACGTGCTAGCCACAATCATGAGGATCATAACCAATGGCTTGATTGTCCAATCCAACCGCGTCTGCATACCCTTCCCTTCAGTTTTGCCAGCCCTTTGATAAGTCAGAAACTCTGAATTATTGGCTGGCCTCCAAAGCTTGCCATTCACTCGACTTTCGAGCACCTTCTTACCTGATTCCACATTGCTGCTCACAAAGACTGGCTTGCAGGGTGCATCTGATCCAACTGACGCAGGAGAAACCTCCGTTCGAAGCTCAAAGACACCCCTTGGCAGGAGCCCCGTTCACCAGATCTTAAAAGTGATTTCTCATCCGGCACTCCTGATCCAACGCGCAAAAGATCGCTCAGACTATGTAGACCCTCTCCTGCTGATACTTCTTTGTACAGACATGCCCCTGGTTGGGCGTGTCACAGATTGTGCCTTCTAAACAACCTTTCAGATGGGGCAAACTGTTACTCGACCTGTCATCTTCCTTGGCCGATGTGTTCTCAGCACAGCGTCTGAAAGCTAACCTCGACTCTGATCATCAGAAGTTTCTTTTTAGTCAATCATCTCGCCCAGACGCGCTGTTGGGCAGCACAGAACGTTAATGTGGTAACCAAATGGCCCCCTTTCCCCTGCACTTGACTTATCGACAGAGCACAATGTATTTCGAAAGTCGATCCCAGGAGGTTCCTCTTTCAGATTTCAGAACGTCTACAAGCACCGTAAACTGGCTTCAACTCTTCCGTGCCTCCACAAACTGGATGGCACAGCTAATCGGAGGGAGAGAGGTGATGAGTCTGTAAGAATCATGAATAGGGAATCTTGCGCATATAAAACTGATGTCCAGCAATGTCACGGTTGCTGCGCGAAGTTGGTCAGCTGGATCATTGGCTCAGCGCGGCAGCTGATGAGATGGCGGTCTTGTCTATGCTGAAAAATCAAGCTGATAGTCCAATGGCGAAACATGAGTCGTGCTTTGTTCTCAGCTGAACTGCACTCGAAGTTCTGCCGTACGAAGCATGGTACGTTTAGCCTGGTCAACAGGCTACTGGAATGCAACCAAACTTCTTCAGAAGGCAGAATCAGCTTTACGTATCTACCCTCCGCTTTTCAGCCATTGGACGAAAGCTGATCAGAATGCACACGGGAGCCTTTTCTTGTCTCCATCGGGATCAGGAGTTTGAAGGGTCGGAATACCTAATTAATGTGAGAGACAGCCATGAGCTCCTTCTCAAATGAGCCGACTCCACCATCGAGACCATCATGGCTGTGCAAGTACCATACGCGTCGCTTCACCTTCTTCGCTCACAATCGACGGTCCATCAACCCCGCTTGAGGTTCTCGTCCGTCGATTTGCCGAAGGTTCCACGTCGGCGGCAGAGAATCTTGAGCAACGAATCAGGGAACGCCGGGTCAGTACACCCGCCAAATGGTGCCAGCTGTCTCCATTCTGACTTGGGGCTGACTCGGAGTCGGATGCGCTTCTAAATTTAAGTTCATATGGGGTGTCAGTCATTTTCCGAATTTTTCGTTGAGCTTGTGCTTAGCCGCTAGCTGGGCGTCTTGTTGCTTCAGAGTGGTCATGATGGACAAGGGTGCATGTTGTTTTGACATTTGAAGACGTGCCATACTCCATCTATGGACTTTGAAGCGGGGAAAGGAAAGGGGAGGGAAGTCTGGAGAAAGAGGACGAGGATTAGCTGGTCTTAAAACGGCACCTTGTTTCTAACGTCAGCTTTTTCATCCTGTAGCGAAAGGTGCATCTGAAAGAGATGGGAGACAAGACAGCGATGCGACAAGCAATATGACAGGCACTGCAAAGAATTCAATTTACGATCAGTCCCGAGCATATTAGAGGAGCTTACAGCATACTAATCTCTTGAAAAAGATAGGAGGAAAGTCGGTTCTGTCCATCTTGTCAAGAAAGAGACAGCAAGCCAAGAAACTTCCTTTGTGTGTGCACGGGCTTGAGAGCATAGGTTACGGCGGTGGCAGCCTTTGGGCAATCAATTTTGTATGGGCATTCTTTTTATTCTTTTTCTCTCCCAGCAAGTGGGTGGGGTTATTCTTTTGGCTCTTGGTATAAGGGATAGCGGCTGCGAAATCAAAGAGAAAGACCGAGCAGTTGGCATGTGGTGCTGAGAAAGCGGGCATAATCACTGGGACATAGTCAAACTTATTTTGGGCACCAGTCGTCGACACCATGCAGGCCATCGTGGATACCATTCTGGGGAATGCAAAAGAGTGAGTGTCATTGCGCCGCTTCCCTATATCCACTGTTTGCGTACTTGCATGGCTTTTTTCCAAAATGCTAAAAGTTTTCATCTAAGAAAAGGGGCCCCAAAATGATTATCAGCTGATTGGAAGTAATACTAACAGAAGTATCTCACTGTTGATTAATGTCATACTCTGAGTATGGATCGCTAGGCTCTGAACGTCAGGGTTCAAGTGCACCTTGCGAATCGTTCGACGCTAGCCAGTAACTGCTCTGGTGTTCTGTGGCTTACGAAAGTTCCGCAACTTAAGTTGATTGATAATATCGTGATAATCAGAATATGGATAACATTGACGTACAGCAGCACTGCCACTTTACTTTGTGCTATCAGGCTGCTCCCTTGGAACGAGTACCCGTAGCCTTTGTCCGCTCTTGTGCAATTGCAAGTCCTGATACACGCCCTCTCAATCTCATCTGCAGCAGTTGAGTTTTTTGATGAACGGAAGGTTTTAATGTAGCTGGGCAGTCCCGGTTGCGGCTTCAAATGTCGCCCCTGAGTTTGACCTTCTTTTGGGCTCCAGGGCTTTGAAGACGGTGTCGCGTGAGGCGTTCAACAACACGATCAAGTGGATCAACGGCGTGTCTGCGGTGGTCGTAAGCATCATCCCGGGGGCGGGGGACGGCTCCACATGGAGCAGCTTCACGCATCCCACCATGCCCAGATGGATGGAAACGTGAGATTAGCCTCCGAAGCTAGTTTGACTCTGTTGGAAAGACAGATGTTGATCTCACGCTGGGTACTGAGTCCAGACATGTGAGCAAGCAGGGGACCAAAGTTGGCTGGAGTTTTCAGGAGAAGTCAACATTTTCATGTGGGCTGGTGTCGTGGAATAAGGATCAGAAGTAGAGGGAAGGAGTTAGTCAGGAAGTGCAGAACGGCAGGCTCCGCTGTGGCGTTCTTTTAGACCCCCAAGTGGTTTATTTGAGGTACTGAAGAATCAGCAACCAGCTGTGATTCATTCTGCAGATCCCTTGCCTCACATTTGCAACAGCAGTTGGTATCCACATCGTGACATCCCATTCCTTTCCTGCAGCGGGGTTTCCGACTTCAATCGCATGGTCAGCGAGTTCACCCACTCTGACCAAAACCTCCTGTCCGAATCCGGATCCGAGTCGGGTTCGGACGATGACAGCACCGCCTCCTTCTTTTCCCACCATCACTCCCGCAACGGACTCTTCCGCCGATCCCGCCGATTCATTTCGGGAATGTTTGGGCGAAGCCCACATTCCCGTCGAGAGAACGGACACTCGAATCCGCTGTCTCCGATAGCATCAGAGCAGGGGTCAACGCATCCAAGTAGGAGGAACTCCGCAGCTGGGGGCAGTTTGCCCAAGAGCGGGAGTGAGAACAGTTTGTCGCGGCGAATGAGCGATGTGTGGCATTCGGCATTCCCGTTCAGTGAGCGGAACCGATCGGCGCAGAAGGGGCTCCTGGAGGTGAGTTTCGGGGCGTGATTTAAGGCAAGTGGTGAATGCTTCAAAAGTGTGTGCATGAGATTCCTGGGATTGCACAGATTATGACAGCTTCGGCGGTGTTCTCATGAGCATTCTGGAAATGGGAGGTGAAATGCGGGTCTAAAGTTGCGTGAAATTCAAAGTTCCAGAAGGTCCGGTTATCACCCTTGGTCAGATAAGTTAGTTATGCCAAACAAACGAAGTGCATAGGGGCGTTGTGTACGGAGGCGTTCACTATCTTTGAAGAGGACGCACATAAAAGGGGGCTAAGAAGAAGCGGTCTTCATAGTTATGTGTTCACCGCACCTAGGGCCGGTGTTTCAAGTTTGCGGACTCATGTTACAGGTCATTCTGCCGTTCCTGAAAAGGAAGTGCCTGGAGCTTCGCTTGCTTATCTCCTATCATCCTGTCCCCTGATACTCGGCCTCTATTCATTGCACAACTGTGTTCTGTGCGCAAGCCATTGCCCTTCGATGAAACTGCGTCGCGTGAGCTAGTTGAACGTGTTGAGGCACAGGTTGCGCTTCACCATTTTGGGCAACCTTCCGTGGCAACTTGATTGACAGAACTTTTCGAACACTTGTCAGGCTCTTCACATCCTAGACGTAAGCTACACGTCTACAGTCTCATCGCTGCCCGTCAGCTTTCTCGCATCGACCTCCTCTCATACCATTTTCTGAGTTCCAAAGTGTCTTGCTTTCTCTTCCCTTTTACTATCCAGCTTCGCCCAAAACTCACACTTACTTTCACCTATAGGAGCTACAATTCCAACTAGAACGCGCCATCGACTGGGGCTTCGAGCTGGTACGGGGCGCCACATACTACGTTCTCTCCCCTTCCGAAGGGCTGCGCTTCATCTTTTGGCGGATACAGGGGCTGGGCCGCACGCAGAGCGCGTCGCAAACTGCGCGCGAGGAAGAGCATAAGGTCACGACGGTGGAGCAGATCATCACGGACGCCGGGTATCCGTACGAGGCGCACCGGGTGGTCACGGAGGATGGGTACATCCTACGGCTGGAGCGGATACCCAGGTACGGTTTGTGGGAAGGGGCCACTCCTGGGTCGATTATACCTTGGGGAACTGCGGAATGGCTTCGGGGAAGAGTATAAATGTAGACGTCATGTCATGGGTTTTCTTTCGGGCGGGGCTTGGCAAAAGCGGCGAAGCAGAGCTGGTGTCAATGCTTCAGATAGGTTCACTTGTGGGAAAACAAGTCTCTTCTCTCAGGGCTTAAAAATTTCGCAGTTAGATGATTCTTGATTGGGGTACTGATAGAAGTCGATCGTCTTGCTGCTTCTGGTAGGTTGCGTTGATTACCGTGTTGTCAATCGTGCCGATCGTTGTAGGATTTCTGTCGTAGGACTTCCCTACTCACAACCGAGCTGACAAGGGGATCCGTGCCGTTCGACGGTGCAGGAAGGAGTCTCGGCGGGCGGTGATTCTGCAGCACGGCCTACTGGACAGCTCGCTCGGCTGGGTGGCCAACGGGGTGGTGGGCTCGCAGGCGTTTGCAGCGTACGACCAAGGTGGGCAGTTTCACGACCGTTTCAGGAAAGATTTTGCTAGCTCGAGACGACAATAGTGATCAATCTCCTTTTTGCGGTAAGGATATACCCCTTAGCTGCACTGCTTGAGGGGCTGCCCTCGCTGACCTTCTTTTCATGTGTTTGTTGCGACGTACATGGGTTTGTTGCAAATCTTCGCCTTGTGGCCCTGCTTCAGAAGCGAGATGCTTAGGATGGTGGCACAATGATATGCTCAGCTTGCACGTGTATTTCGGTCCTCGTATCGTAACGTTTGTCGTGGACTTTTGTGGGGCAGGGTACGACGTCTGGCTGGGCAACTTCCGCGGCTACACGTCACGAGAGCACGTCAATCCAAACATCTCGAAACGCGAGTAAGTCCTTCAGTTTGTTGTCTGTTTGCTTCTTTGGGTTTCTGATTGTTTGATCTGAAGAAGGAAAGCCTTCTGTTCCCTGCTTGTTGTCGGTGTCTCTTCCTGCCTGCTGACGTCGTCAGACGTCGTCTCTCGAAGCATCTGCAAGACTCTGTCTCAACACTTGCAGTCGGTAGTCCAGTCCTGCAACATACTCAAAACTCCGGGTTCTTGTTGATCATTATATGCCTGCTAACCCGCTTCCCTGACCCTCGCAGTTACTGGGACTACACTGTCCTGGAGCACAGCCAGTACGACGTGGGCGGCATGATCCAGCGCATCGACGACGTCAAGACCGCAGAACTGCCCCCCATCTCCCCCCGCTCTAGTTACCACTCCGCCACAACTCAGCCCTCCACTCCAAACGCTCTAGAAGACCTTCCCGAACCCAGCCCGCACTCGCTCCACGGCATCAACGTTTCCTTCGGTGAAGAAGATGCTGCTCTTCAAACGCAACCTCACCCAATCCCTGATCACTTGATTCCCGACGCGGCTTCCGAGGGTTCTCGAAAAGACGTGCTTTCTTCACCGGGGGGCTCTAGACGGTCGTCGCTCGACCTTCACCCCGCCCTGCCCGGGAAATCCGGAAGAGGGGCCGAGAGCGAAGCGGAAGCGAACGGGCGGCACACGCGGGACCCGTCCCGGGTTTCGTCGTACGCGGATGCGGACGACGGCGCGTTTTCGGACATCGAGGAGGAGATTCCGCCGTACACGCTGTCCGGAATCGCCCACAGCCTGGGCGGAATGGCGCTCATCGTCTACGTCATCCTCAGGCGGATTGAAGGGAAGCCCCACCGGTGAGCCTGCGAAAACATTCTCGATGAACACGAAATTTTTAAGGTTTTCAACTGACGTATTGGTTCAATGTTTTGGATTTCAAACGGGCACTCCAAAGCAGATGGGAGGGCGTTCTTTTTTCAGTTGCCACCCACTTTGCACCTGCTAAGAAACGAGTGTCGACCGATTGTTTTCGTCATCTTATGAAAGCAGGAATGCTCTGGCAGCATTGCTGCTTTCAAGCCGATTCTTCACGACTGCAAGGCAAGCCATGTTATTCGTTGTCTCCATCAACAGGACAGACGATGGATAGTAGTCTGAGCTTGCAGGGTGTGATTTTGCTCCCCCTTTTAACAAACTTCGCGTACCTGGTCGAACCCTGCCGCCTTTCGGCCGCAGGCCTTTTAGCGGTCCTCCCATGACCAGTCGACGTCTTGGCCCAGTCAAATCTAGCATAAGTCCAAGTTGTTTCCAGCGGCCAGGTCTATCGAAAGCCCTCAGTGCATCTCCATGGTCCTTTCGAGCCACGGCCCCTTGTGGTCAGCATTGCAAGTCTGGGTCGCTTCGAACGATCTGGTCCGTTTTTCAGACTTTCGATCACAATCAGTAACGCTTTGCCTCGTCTTGCACAGGCTGGCCCGCTTGATTCTGCTCTCCCCCGCGGGCTACCACGAGAAGACGCCGTTCCTGCTCGACATCCTTCAGTGGTTCGCCCCTGCGGTCACCCCCTTCATGATGCGCTTCTGCCCCGGCTTCTACATCCCCACGCGCTTGCTGCGCCACGTCTTTGGCAAGCTCGTCCAAGACTTCCAGTCGCTGCCCGCGCTGCGCGCCCTTGCGCAGGTGAGCCGCTGCTCTTGTTGGTTCCGGTCTTAGCTTGCAAGATTTGGTCTTGTTGAAAATGCATAGAGTTCGGAAGAAGGGCTGCAACATGAGTTGTCCCGCTCACTCAGTCGTGCGCGGTCTGTTTAGCTTGCACAGACCTGCAATCTCCTCGGTTCGGGTATTGTTGCTGTCTTTTTATCTGGATGGTCCACTAGAAAGCAGAAAAAGTTGGGTGGGTCACTTAAAAGCAGAAAAAGCTGCTGCACAAATCTAGTCCCCTTCCTTGAAGGGTCCACTCGCCAACTGGCCGCCAGAATCGCTAATACTTGCAATGGAGAAGACAAGCGGCTATGACGAATTTGACCATGAGATGAAGCTCAATTGGTGAAGTGCTACGGTCTGAAGCCACACGGTCACTCTCGAACAGGAAACGGGGAGTTTTGCTTCTGAAGTGCATTAACTACTGACGACGCTTGTTACTTCCCTCATCGCCGTTATCGTTGCTTCTTTGGCAAGTCCTTGTTTCAAGATGAGAACATGGATAACGACATGGGTAACTAACGGCTATGGTTCGTTACGAGGTGAACTTCCCTTTCTACCGCTTCATGTGCAAAGCTTGCTGACTCTATCAGCAATTCCATGCAACGCATCTCGTGCAATGTTCTGAGTTTGAGGCTATGGGCTTTCTGCTTGAGATTTCTTGCCTTGGCCGGCCTCTGTTGACGGCAGGTCGAGACAGACCCAGTGAAAGTCGGTTTACACACTTATCAAAACAGTTTTGCTCTTCCTGAAGCAACCGGCGAGGATGCCCTTCTAATTTGGGCTTACAAAATGCCCATGAAGATTGGAGTGACGCCGCGTTGCCATGCTTCGCTTACCCCGAATCGTAGTCTTCGTAGATCAAATGCTGTTGCTTCCTTGTACCCAAGAGTGACTGCCCGTTCTCTTCAAGCGAGGACGCTACTTCTGTTGTGTTGGTATATGGTTTCCTGCCAGTTCTGTAGAGAAGCCCTTCGAAGACGGGTTTGCCTTTCCCTTTCCCTACCGGAAGGTTCTTAGACTGCAGCCATATCGAAGGTTTTGAAGCTCGTTTTCTTGAGAGGCGTTTGCCTCTAGAAGAAAAATTTCTTTTGACGCGGGTACAGTGAAATGGATTTTGCCGCTTTGCCTTTGACCGCCTATCTTCTATTCAATATTCATTAGTGAACGCGCAGGCTGTCTGATGTTGTACCGCCAGCTTTCTTGACAGTTTCTCCTTGGACTCGCTGAAGCTTTTCCGATTTCAGCAATTCGCTTCTGGCGCTTTTAGACGAGTTGTGTCCTCAAGATACTTTACCGGTTCACACGCTTTACTCCAACGGCCAAATTTGTGCTTCCCCGAATCATGCTACCTGGTTATTGCCTCCCTTTTATTGTTTATTCCTCGAGATATTACAGTGTCCACTGCCACGCCTTCGCAACACCGGAGCATCAGCCTTGTGCGCGCATCATTAACCATTTGAGAATTTAAACTATTTGGTGCACCCACAAGGTACGAGATTCTCACCTAAGAAGGATGAAGGCTTGCATGCTCGTAGGAAGGTTTTCGTGTACAGATGTGGCATTGACGAGCTTGAACGTGAGCATGTTGCTCAATATCCGTGTCACTCTGAGGCCGTGCAGCAGCAGCCAGAATCTGGAAGCAGTGCTCTTAAAACTTGACTTTCGCTCATCATATCAGCCCTGGGCAAAGTGTTCACAGCGAGAAGTTGGTGCTCTCCTATTTTCCGCCTGCCGCTTGCCCTGGTTGCCAACTCTTGGTTTTGAGACCGGTTGTTGCTTGTAGCAATGATATTTCGAGCTTTGGGCCTCTCAAGCCATTGTGGCTTTGCGAACCTCTGAGCCCCTGAGTGTTCTTCGGTCGGAGGAGCCGAACTCCATGGTTATTCAACTGGTTTCAAGAGGTTATTCCATCGCGAAGCTGCCGATCGAGATCCGATTGTCTCTCCTTGTCTTACACCGTCGAGTTTCACCAACTTTTTGCTCCAAGCTGGGTTTGCCTGAATGTCTTTCTGTACCGCTCCAAAGCAGTTATGCACGCAGGGGGGGGCCGCTTCCATCGACTTTGGGGGTGCTCTTCACGCCCTGATTGGCGCACACCCTTGGCACTTGTTGACCGTTTCTAAGCTATCTCTGCCACCAACTCCACTTGCACTCCGTGCCGATGAGTCTTGTATCTTACCAATTCAGTTGGTCGAGGTGGTGAGGTCAATATTGCCGCAATTCTTCTGGGAGCAGTCGCAGTAGCTTGCGACCTGCAAGCGACCTGCGAAGCGGGGCAAAGAGGACTTTCGAGGTACGAGCTTTCTGCTCAGTCACCTAGCTGCATCTTGAAGCCCCGTGGGAGGCGAAATTTGTACGGGAAAGATTTGCCAATTACGTCATCAGCTGGCACCACAATCTGGTCCCCGGGTCTTTGACAATGCTGCCGATTGTGAATCGGCAGTTGCGTAATCATAGTAAAACTTGCTTCTGCCTATCGTAGCAGTTTGCAAACGCGTTATAGCCAGCTTCTGCTGATTGTAGCGCCTCGGGGTTTTCGGCCTATTGTATTGGGCTTCACCTTAGTGCACTGGACTGCTGGATTGCGTCTGGAGCCTTCCTTTCTGTGGCCAATCTCACGTAACTGCCCTCCCTTACCGTCGCAATTAAAAGTGTGCGCCCTGGGAAATTTCGAACCGCATTAGGGTATATTAGATAGTGCAACCAACACGGCAGTAGAGAGTGAACAGTTGCATCCTGAGCGGTTCCCCGGTGCTTGCGCCGGTACCCGTTTGTGGCTATCCTTATCGGATGCACACTCTGGAAGAGGGAAAGTCTCCAGTTGACAACAACGACCTGTTTCTAGGTTGCTTAGGCTCTTGATGATCTTCACAAGTTCCTGCATATCGTGAAATGAGCCCTCAAAAAACCGAGTGGTGTACCCGAAGCTTCCTGCGGTTGGTCAATCCTGCACAAGATACTCTGTCGGAGTTCGAATTTAGCCTGGCAACGCACTTCCGGCGAGTTCTCTACATCGTACCACCTTTCGTCAAAGCTTTCTTTCAGAAGCTCAACTCGTTCCTGTTTTGGTTTGTAAAGCACAGTTGCCATGTACTAAAGTTCTGCCCGCCTTCCATATTGAATGTTCAGCCGTACAGCAAGGTTTGGATTTGCGCTGCCACTCCTTTCTGGCCAACGCTGTGGTAGCAACCAAGGGCGTGTACCTTTGTGTCTGGTTGAGAAGTTTTTCCTTTGCCAACCTCGTTTTATCCCAATTCTCGTATGTTCGAATCTGAGCCACGCGACCCTTGCTATATGTGCTTTTCCTTCTCTTCCTTTATTGCCTTGCTTTCCGAAAGCTCTCTCAAAATCGCTGCACGTCTACTCGGAGAGAGGAGCGCGGCAATGATAGTAGTGCAGATCGAGCTCTTGGTTCGATTGCTCGGATATGACGACGCCGCCAGTCCTCAACACACGCGTTTTAGCAAAGAGAAGCGTATGGAGAAAGATTTTCTGGAGTGACCTCGATTGCGGCGATCTGATGGCATGCACGATGCAACAACACCCCTTTCGTTTTGGAGACAGCAGGTGGTTCTACATAATTTCACTTCTGTCCGCAAGTCTTGACAAAGCTGTCCCGCCAGCTTCGATGCCTGTAGACGGTATCGCCACTTTTCACGCCAATAAGCCCCCCTGGACATTCCGCCCCCCTTTCACCAGTTGGCCGTGCCCTTATACTCGCCTCTTCAGTGTGCGATCTGCAAGACCGCAACGGCTTTGAGAGACACCACAGAGCGGCCATGACGATTTCCAAGCACTTGAGCATCCAGCTCAAAGTGAGTCAGATATGGTCGGATCAGACGCTGTTTTGGGGTCCTCCTCAATGCCTCTGCCAAAGTCGCGTTTGATGTCCTCGTTCTGATAATCCACCGTTTGCAGGTTGGACTTCGAGTTCAGAGTGCTGCGTCACTATCCTGAGTGCTTTTAGATCTTGATGGACGAGCAGCCATTTCCCTGGTCTCGGAAACCTTGGTCCGCGGTGGCAACTCTTGTGAAGGCCGCTTTCTTTTGATTTGGTCGCGCGCTTCATCGTGTTGACTGTATTGTTCAAGAGTTGGACATTTGATATTTTGTTGTCCTTTCACGTCAACTTTGTAACGTATTCCTTTCGCACCTGGCCTGGCAGTACGTCCCTCGTTTTGCAAGCCCTCATCTTCACGGATGGTCCCCGAATAAAAGGTAACAAGGCAGGTTGGCAATCGACAGAACGTAATAAGCGGCGCTCGTTTACACCAATCGTCTACTCAGCGCCTCGTGGCTCATCCAGCGGTGTGCGTCGCCCGCAGGTTCTGATCTGGACGTTCATCCTGCATATAGGAAATTAGCTTGAAAAAGTGCAGTAAATGGTGCTTGGTCAACTTGACAATTCGCACACCGCCACGGGCTCATTCAACGGTGTGCCTAAGTGTCTGCAGGTTCTGATCCGGACGTTCATCCTGGGGGGCGACGACAGCAATTGGATTGACGCGCTGGAGCTGCCTCACTACAGCGCCCAGAACATGCCCGGCATTGCCTTCATGGTCGCCAGCCATCTGCGCCAGTGCAAATGGGTGAGCGCAGACAAGCCGACCTGATGAATGCGGAGGGAAGGATTGAGAATCTCGAATTCTCAACTCCCCTGAAGGGGAGTCGAATGTTGCTTCCGTAACAAGGACTTAGTGCAGTCATACCTCGCGAGTCACCTGCGCCAGTGCAAACGGGTGAGCGCGGACAATTGTGTCAAAAATTCTGGGAGAAGTATTTTACTCTGATTGATGCCTTTGAAAAGGGTCCTGGTTTTGTGCTGGCCGATTGCAATCGCACCAACATTTCGCAGCGGACACCTTCTATGCATGTTGAGACGACATTTTTGAGTGTTTGGTGAATCCTTCTCACCCTGGCATTTTTTTAACGAAGTCTATTCCTCTCATCGTCTCTTCTGCTCCTGGTCAACGACTTTCCTTAGGCCGTTGCAGTACAAGCGGTTCCAGCTATTCGACTACGGGCGTCCCAAGACTCTGCAGACATACGACACAGTCTTGCCGCTCAACATCTTTTTCCCGTGCTTTCGCAAACGGGAGGTCGTTTACCCGTCACCGGAAGGTATCCTTCTCTTGCACTCTGACCTGATGTTTCCCCCAACGTGCAGTATAAGCGGTTCCAGCTGTTCGACTACGGGCGTGCTAAAAACCTGCGGCGGTACGGTACGGCAGCGCCGCTCAACATCGGCGCGCACTACAACCTGATTGACATCCCGGTGGATCTGGTGGTGGGGACCAAGGACGGGCTCATCCCGGCGGAGATGATTTACAAGCACTACAACAACATGCGCCGCAACGGCGTCGAGGTGCGCGCGTGTTCGCTTTGATCTTCTTACTTTGGTTTATGACCACCTGTAAGGAGGGTCTTGTTTTCTCTCCCGGTGTTTCCTTGAGATGAGATGTAATCTGGCGCGTGTGATCCTTTCTTTCATTGAGTGCGTGCACCAGGCTGGAGAAGAGAGTTTCCTGGAAAGCACTGACCCGCACACTGATATTGCGACTCTTTTCTCGCATCTGCCCGTCATCCAATCTCACAGCTTCTTGTCACAGCCCTTTAAAAATGTTTCGCCCCATCAGCCGTCTCCTCGTTACTTGGCAACAAACTTCTCAAAGAACTGGTTAGTCGATGATATACAATCCGTAAATGGGAGGCAACTGCGGATCAGTTGCCGATCTGTCAACGAAGGCTGGCGCCTCCTTCGCCGCAAACGTCAATCAAGCACTTGCGCGTTCACGCACTTGGACTTCACGTTCATCGACAAACTTCACCCGCCGCAGCGCCTCCTATTCTGCGTCCTCGTCCGAAGCACAGCTGCGCATCGACGCCGTTCCGGTCTTGGCAGGGCTCAATCAAGGACTTCTTTTTCCGCACCTGGGCCTCCCGACAATGGCGGCAACACCGCACGTTTCGTCCCTACACAGCTGCTTAAGTAGATAAATCCGTTCTTCGCAGGTGTCGATCAAGGAGTTCGCTTTCGCGCACCTGGACTTCACGTTTGAGAACAAGCAGGAGCTGATGTCATACGTCATGTCGCGCCTCGCGCTCGGCTCCAGCGCGGAGGCGCACACGCCCGCCGCGCGCCTGCGCTCGATCGTGCAGGGCGAACGCGTCGCGGAGCGCATCGCGAGTGAGTCCCCAAAAGCACTCTCTATCATGATTTTCTGGTGTAAGTCACTGGTTCGGATCTTTTAGTAAATTCTTTTGCGTTCAGGACAGCTTGTTGGAGAATGGACTTCCGAATGTGACAATCAAGTGGGATACACAGTGAGTGGGTACCGGATAGGGGCTGAGGCTGGGGCCGGTCGGAATCTGGTGGCATCAGCCAATCAATCTCAGATCGACAGTACATTTATCGATCTGGATTCTGCACGTCTCATAACGGTCGGGCAGCCTCCGAACCGGACGGCCAGATATTGAACCCTTGAATTCGGTTATGTCCCTAGATTTTAAACGAACTCCAGGCTCAGCTTCTTTGCGGTGCAGTTCTCCTGTCCCCGATTTGAGAGGATGCGGCCCCTTTAGCCCTAGGATAAGCCAAGTTTGGTTTCCGGGCACCTTATTGGCGCCGATCCGGTGCATATCGAGTTCCATCTAAGCTTTAACGTAAGGTAGGCTCTTACGTTGGGGGTGTGACGTGGGTCAAACTGCAGACTTAATGTCTGCTTAATCGAGACTTGTCAGGTCATGTGTTGAGAAAGTGGCCCTGAGACACGTTCGGTCGACGGAAGTCTACATAGAGAGAAAAAGCGATGAAAGAAAATGACGCAATACTCAACGACTGCTTCCAGTCATATTCTGAACCATGGTCAGTTGCCGCTGAACAGGTGTTGAGGTGTTGCCTCCTGACGAGCGACTTTCTTACGATCATTGGCTACCAACAATCTGTGCCTGGGGAAAGGCCCTGTTTCTTGCTTATGCGTGATGATTTGCGGCTCTGATTCAGGTGCGCGGCTGGAAGACAAGGCCTCTGTGACCGGGGCCCGTTCCGAGCGGCGCATCTCTCAGACGTCCTCCATATTGTCGAGCGAACTGGACGACTTTTTCTCAGAGGGGCGGCGAGACCGGCCGGCCAACGGCCACGTGTCCACGAACGGTGACGTCAGCAACGGGCGGCGGTGCGTCAGCCTGGGGGGTGCGGGGACGAGAATCGAATTGGATGGCGGGTCGGGGGCGAGACGGGCGCCCGGTGAACCGAGGAGGAGCAGCGACGGGGGGGCGGTTCTGAGGGAGCAACGGAAGGAGCTGAAACAGTCGAAAAGTAAAAAGGAGCGGAAGAAGAAAGAGTACGAAGCGCTGTCGTTTGAGCAGCTGATGGCGGCGTCGGATGAGGAGATGGAGGGGGTCGTGCAAGTGGATGCCGAACGGATGCTGAGGGAACTATTGGGGCATCGAGACGGGGGGGAGGAGCGGAGGGACGACGGGCGACCACTAAGCTGGCCGGACCAAGGGGCCAGGTCGCCGAGCAAGGGCGGCGCGGTGCGACGGGCGAGTCGGCAGAGCACGTAACGGAGAGTCACGTGTCTCGCTTGTGTCTGTTTGTTGATCGAAGTGGATGTCTGTGTCGACATTCAATGTTCCCGAAACGGGAGAACTCTGATCTATCTAGATGAAGGCTAGCGAAGCCGTACGGCTCCATGCAGATTCAACTGCCATCCCAAGTACGCGCGAAAGCGTTGGTTAACTCTTCACATGACTAGCATCGAATCGTCCATGCGCAACGATGTTGGCCGGCCAGAATGAATGTGGATCCGGTCTCAACAGCTCTTACAGCATGTTTTACAACCTTGCTAGCTGGTGACTTGCTTTTATATCCTCAACCTGAGCCACTGACATGCATTGAGCAAAGCTGCAATTTTTAGCTAGGCGCATGTAGGTCACTTGCTTCAGTGCAACTTGTCCTGCATGTCCAATTGATGGCCATTGGCTGGTGACAGGCTTGCATGCACATATGCAGTTTGCAGTCAATTAGCATGTATATATACTGACCATTCGATCTCAGTGGTAAAATACATGTGCCAGTTTTCTGCACTACAACCCGGATGGCATCAAACGCTGGCTCCGGGGCTGTCCAAATGAATCAACTACACACGCCACACGTCAAAGCACCACGCGATTGACAATGGAGGGATATGTGATCACATGCACATGTATGTACGTCAAATCAAAAATACTGCACCGAGCCGTCTGAGACCCAAAAACTCTGCCAACAGGCGGATGGTATGCACTGGCAGCAAGACTGACAAAGCTTTACAAGTGCATTGATAGGCCAGTGTTGTGAATGTTCATGACAAGCCTTTAACAGGCGCTAAGCCCCTTCAATGCTAAAACACACGCGCTGGCCACTTGAGGCCCCTAGCTACAAGCAACTAGATCGTGACTGCTTCCGATCAGATTTTATTGCCAATCAACGAGACCTGCCACTACAGATGACCTTGACTGCAACCCGGTTGACGGGTGCATCAAGCCCATGAAATAATCGTATTTTAGCCTCCTGTCGAGCTCAGATGCAACGACTAATCTGTTGTTGATTTC
The DNA here is from genome assembly GCA_000708835.1 of Klebsormidium nitens. NCBI lineage: Eukaryota > Viridiplantae > Streptophyta > Klebsormidiophyceae > Klebsormidiales > Klebsormidiaceae > Klebsormidium > Klebsormidium nitens. The sequence goes on along the minus strand of DF237437.1, from coordinate 44,619 downwards.
TAGATCAACTAGTTCTAAGGCTACGCCTGGCAGTCCTAAATCTACTGGCATAAGCCCTGCAGCTTCAAGATCTCCCCAATCAACGAGCCCCGAGACGAACCCACATATCTCGCTTGCTGCTTCTTATCTTTCAGGAAAATGAAGGTCGGCACCTCGAGCACCTTGTTCCGCTGGAGAAGTTCCTGGCACCACTCGTTCTCGTCCCCCATCACCCGGGCAAAGACGGCAAAACCGGCCATCTTCCGGGCCAGCTTGACAACCGTGGGATATACCTGCCGCACAAAACCCGATTTATGGGGTGAGTAAACAGGGTACAAGGACTGGCCACCTAAAACAAGGCCGGACAAGTACGAGGGTTCAACAGAGATAATAGAAGACAGCCTTGCAAAGGCCAGGGGAGACTGGTGTGCTGCGGGTTGCTATGATGTGCTCAGTCTTTTGAGTGGAAGCCTCAAAGGCTCCGTCTCCAGCTCCATAAGATCGCTTCAGATGCTGAGTGCCACTCCTGCATGATCCAATTTGATTGCAGAGGATACTCCCAAACAAAATGCGAGAAGGATAGTCTCGTGAACGTACAATATGGGCCCAAGACACTGCCGCAGTCCTACGATACTGAGGAGCTTCAAACCAGCCTGAAACCAATGACAATGACACCTTTACGCAGGCCCCCCGACTCCGCCTACCAGAAGCACTGCTTGGTATGCTACGCAGCCCTGAAACAAAACAACCTCTTCTGCAAAACATCAGCCAGGACTACGTTCTACCCTGCCTCACCTTCACGCAAGGCCCGCAGTACTTGAGCCCCATGTCAAGCACAATCAGCTTGTCCCCCGAGTTGTCCAGTAGCCGGTCCAGGTCTGCCTGGTTGTGAATGTCCACCACCTGACTGCTCGTGTCCCCATAGTATAGCACATCTCCCGTCAACATGTCCTCGCTGATCCCAGTCTCCTCGTGGATCTTCACACCATTCCTGTTATTGAAGGGACGATGATTAGCGACTATGCAGACAAAGAAATAGTCAGGAATAGTGGATAGCCGCTTGTGCAATTGATGGACTCTGATCGATCGGTCAAGCAGAAGAGAAAGTTAGTCAGCAAAATTGACTTCGAAATGTGTTACCGGGATGAATGAATGCCACGCTTGCACAGCTTACAGAGCCTGCATCTCCATCTGGTCGACAACCTCTATCCCAACCTGGTCAGTGGTCAAAGAATCTCGTCACCTCTCCAAACTATAACTGTTGAACACCTTACTGGGTGCGATCAGGGAAGGTTGGAAGGGCACAATCGTCTGGCTTTACAATAGGAGTGATATGTGGCCCAAGGTTTAGCTCAGTAGTTGAAAGGAAACCCATGAGCTTAGGCAAGCAGGAGAAGCTGGTCAGCTTACACATAACCAGTGCCGTAGTCTGAGGTAATGAATCCGAATAAATAAATGATTATTTGCAGTCGGAAAGTCAGAAATTCAAATTTCCCGTTCGGAAAGTGGAAAATCGGAAAGGTTAAATAAATCTGAAATGGTCCTGGGAAGGCAGAAAACTGCCCAAATCAGCCCTAAGATGCTTCTTCAAGTATTAACTTAGGGCACTTGGATTCTGGTCGGAAACCGCATACATAATTCCACATTCCTGGTCGGATTGTTGGAAAAATATTACTGGAAATATCTGTTCGGAATGATCCGTTGGACTACGTTACTACCCATCTGAGCCTGGGATGGCCCAATCCTAAACCAGCAATGCAGAAGTCACCCTTTGAAAGAGACGATGTTGCAAAATGATAGAAATGCTGTCTGATTTTGTTTGGCAAACCAGATCACCTAGTGCATGTTGTCAACTGTTGGCTACAATCTCAATCTATCTCAAGGAAGATAGAGAGGCCCAAACCAAAGCGTTTGAAGGCCTCAGATGGTCCTCGAATCGGGACGTCGAACCAGCGCAGGCAGATTAACCAGGCTGCCATCGCACAAGAATTTGAACACGTCCCTGAAACGGTGTGCAAATTTCCAAATTCCAAGCAACGATATCTTCAAAGATGCGATTGAACCAATTTGACTGGTTGCTTGAGTTCAGGCTTCTGTATCCACTCTTGAAAAAGCTCTAGATTGCACTGGTTTGATCTGGACAACTGAGTAGAAGAGTTTTACGAGTTACCTATAAATAGTTAGACAAACCCTTGGACAAACCCTTGAAAGTCCTCAAGTTGTTGACAGAGGCTGCAAGAAGCTATTGCATAGAAGAGTTGAGCAGAAGAATCAAAACATCTGGCTGAACAATAGAGTCTGCCTGTGACTGGCGGTCAGAGATCAAACCAACAACCTCGTAAGAAAAGAAGGGCCCGGCCACAAAAGAAAAGTTGTCAAGTAGGCAACACAGAACGAAATAGAAGAAAGGAAAGAAGTTGCGTACCGGAAACCAAGCAGAGAAACATGAATTGTGTTCGTAGGTGGGATACACACTGGATTGAGTACATAGAATACCTACCCAGTAGTTTGCTTGTTCCTGTTGCCAGAGGGAACATGCACAAGCCAGGGAGCAGAGACCAACCTTTCAAGAGCCGAGAGAACCACTAACAAGGGCTGTAAACAGAGTCAGAGACCAAGAAGAGGTAAGACGAGGGTGCTCACTTGTAAAACACAAAGTGTGGCACTGTTTTGACTTCGGCCTCGTCCATAAGGAGCTCAGTCTCCTCGCTCTCATCCCCCAGGACAAGGGCAAACTTCACGTCGGGGCAGCTTATGGCCAGGCTAACTAATGCCGGATGCATCTGCTGAACTGAGTCAGATTCACTGGTTCCATACTCGACAACGACAAGATGATCTTTTGCCTCCTCAAGGATTTTCTCTAGCCCTTCCTTGTTGTGCACGGTCTCTACCTTCTCGTTGTGCAAAACCGGAATAACTGGATTAAGGCGGGTCTGCGAAACCCCATTGCCTGACAACACAGCCGAGGCTTGCACTCTGCGAACGTTTTTAGGCCTAGTGCTCTGGTTGAATTCTGAAAGTCTGGAAAGAGGTGCTTTCAATGCTTGCAGGGGGGCCTGCCGCCAGGCCTTCAGGCATCCTCCGCACAGGAAGGACGATAACGGTCTCTCCTTGCCCCGGGCGGCAATTTGATTCCTATTCGCGGAGCGCACGGCAACATGAGGGAGGGTCACCTTGTTGACAAGCGCCGCGGCCTCCATTGCTGGGGCGTCCGTGCACAATTGAAGAAGTGCTTTGTGAGGCACAAGGAGGGCGCCACGCGTGAGTTGCGTCGCAGGTTTCCTGGCTTTGCTGTCGACTCAGAGATCAGGATCGGAGAATAGGAATCGGATGGCCCCGTGTTTGCTCGCCGGCAGCCTGCCACAGGCTGCAGCGCCTGTGACAGTCCCTGGCACGTCACCAATTGGCAATATTGGCACTGCACTCGGAATGAGTCCGAATGACATGTGGCGCGCGCGGACCAACAAATCAGCAGGGCACCGCTCAGAGTCAGTGCCAACATTGTCGGCGACGGTACAGAACTTAGTGTCATGGGGGCACGTAATAAGGACATGTTGACGCGATTGACATCTGAAAGTCGGAGCGGGTGCCAGGGCTCGGTTTGTGTCGCTCCATGCAAACCTGTAGCCAGAGGGCGCAAGCACCAGGCAAAATCCTCGTGCGAGCAGAATTGTAAGTGGACGGGTCCTTGCATTCTCAGGTGCCCACAAGTTCGAAAGTGCTCCAATATGTTGTCTGATGCTCTCAAAAGGTTTCCGCCAAATTCTGGTGCTAGCTGACCATGTTTCTCAACAGCCAAAAAAAGGAGTTTTAGCTGGTAAACGCAGACATGGGTCCACTCTTCAAACGACACCAGAGGCTCCACCGGCCGGGCGGACCCAAAAATCGGTGCAAAATGTTGCTAAAATACCATATAAGACGCCTGCAAAATTTTGTGGACACCCCCGCGGTGGAGCCCCTAGGGCCTATGGTCTGCTCGCGACTGGAGCTCAATTATTTTGCCTGGGTGCTTGCGCCCTCTGCCTGTAGCCTGTAGGCCAACACGTGGTGTCAAGGCCTAGCTTCCTTTCTGCTTCCCTTGTTTGCTGCACTGTTTGGCACCACTGCTTCTGACGTACTGTCCTGATGAGATTCGACCCTTCAGCCTCGGGGCTTCTGATTTCTGATTTTGGCTGTAGCTGGCCAGCTCAGCTGCGGTCTCGTGAGCTAAAAATGATCGACCATGAGCGAGCTATCCTCAAGGGCGGTGTGCAGCATTGCACTGTGCATCAGCAGGACCAGCGGAGCAAATCAACAATTGAACTGCGATCAAGCTGGTCCGTAATGCTATGAGGAGCAGGGTGAGTGTGATCTAGAATTCTGGAAACAGCCAAGCACCTCTGCCTTGGCCGCTGCATTTGCAAAGCTGAATGCGCAGATGCCTTTCTGGACATTCCTTCACTTTGTATCTAGCAGGTCGTGCACTGGCATGGAGGCCCTTGAATCTCACATTTTAGGCAGAGAGCGGGAATACTTCAATCAAGTTCTGGGGCCACTGCCACTGCTTTAATACAAATGGCGTCATCTCGCTCTTTTAACCGAAGCTGTCCGCTCGCAGAAGTGCCGATAGGATTGATCATCATTGCGCTAAGCCTAAGGCGCAAAGCAGGGACAGCGAAAAGGAAAAAATGCTCCGCGAAGTAGAACAGACGAGCAGATGTAATGCATGCAAGAGTCGGTGGGGCCGCCATTTTGCCCATTTTGTGATACCACTGTTGCAGCTCAGACATCAAGGACCCGGTGAAAGTCTTAACACGAAGCCTGGGGATCACTGATGGTCCTGGTAAGTAGCATCGGAAGCTAAGGACACCGTATTGAGGACTCATCTTGACAATTTTATCATGACTTCAAGGTTCCACAAAAGTCAGTATCAAATCAGAACCGCTTCGATTGCATGTTTCCTATTTCTGCAGGGTGATGCGCCAGGTTTTTGAAAAAGGTCACTGTAGAAGCCTCCCTCGCCTTCATTGAACCTGACCAGAACTCTGTGGGCCTCGCTCAGAGTGGATCTGGTTCATTCGGCAGCCACGCACTCCCCCACAGAATCTACGATGGACACGTCAAGCACGCCCCCAGAGGCTGATGCAACAGATGTGCGCCCCAAAGAAAGGCCCAATGGCGTCGAGATGAGCTCTCTGCCTGCCACCACGGTTGAACCAATTCCCGAAGGCGCCCTTGCCCCCTCCTCTGCTGGCGACACTGCACATCTTGCTGGCCCGATTGCTGATCCTACACCCCCTCCCGGTTCAACTATTAACCCTATAAACCCTGCTCACGTGACCGCTGATACTGCAGCCCCCTCTGGCTCTATGGCTGACAACTTACCCCCCCCTGGCCAAACCGCTGATACTTTCCCGCCCCCTGGCTCGACCACCGATACTGCACCCCTCCCTGAGCTTCCTGCTGACAATGCGAACCCCACTGAGCGGGATGTTGGCACTGCTGGTCCTAGAGCATCCCCTGCGCTGTCTCTCTCCAAGCAGAGCCTGGGCGCCCATGCAGACGCAGCGATTGCGGCCATGGAAGCCACAGTAACCACTGAGGCGACCAACGGCACAGAGGCAGCCGCAAGCGACAGTGGTTCAGCAGTGCACCCGCTGCTGGTGTTCATCAACTCCAAGAGCGGGGGCCGGGTGGGGCCCTCGCTGCTGGCAGGGTTCCAGAAGCTGCTCGGCAAGAGTCAGGTGAGCCCGAATCAGCATTGATTTTATGGACAGGCACTTCCATGAAGACGGTCTTGGAACTGGGGTTCAAGATAGACGGGATCGAAGACTTGAGGGCAGATACCAGAGTTACGTTTCGAAGGGCCTTTGATATTGAATCTCACGTGGAACTCTATTCGTGAAGTGGACTCTCCCGTGGTGCTCTTGATACACTCGTCCCCGTCTATCCTCCTCCCTGCTAAGCTGCTCGCTTTACCCCCGGATGCAGGTATTCGACCTCTCAGTGAACCCGCCGGGCCCCATCCTGGCCACCCTCCTGCAGCGCCTCGATGCGCAGGTGAATGCTGGGAACGCTGCTGCAGCCGCCACCCGCACCGCCATGCGTATCCTGGTGAGGCCCGCCCTCGCATCAATACTGCCCCCTCCTCTATCAGATTCGCGGTTCCACTTTCGCCTCATTCTGACTCTGTTTTTGTACGCTGGCGAGAAGCTGGCTGCAAAAGTGCGTCCATCCGGCAGAGATGACCATTGTAACATCTCCTGCAACTACGGTTGAGTCCATAATCGTGATCTCCATAAGTGATCGTGAGGGAGTCGGTGTGGGGTGCAGGTGTGTGGTGGAGACGGCACTGTGGGGTGGCTGCTGGCCAGCCTGGAGGCGCTGCGCCTGGAACGGCCCCCGCCCGTTGCGGTCGTCCCGCTGGGCACAGGAAACGACCTGTCTCGTACCTTTGGCTGGGTGAGTCTCGCACGCCATGCCTCATTCGAAGACCAAGTGAATTCGATCATGCTCTCTGGCCGCTTCAGGAGCCGGGAATCCTGCTTAGGGAGGAAGCACTTTTCTGCGGTCAGAAAGCTTCTCCAAATTGGTGGCACAGGGAATCTTGGCGATGCCACCCCTGTGGACTCCAAGCGTGTTTGCAATCTTTAAGCATGCTTGTATGTTTCCTAGCCAATTGAACTCGATATACCCGCTTTCACTCAATCGCCTCCGTTGCCTTGTATATAGGGCGGGTCGTTCTCTCTACCGCGCCCGCCTGGCCTGGCCAATTACCTGCAGCGCGTTGCACAGGCGACCCCCTCTCTCATGGACAAGTGAGTGCGTTCTCTCACTCACACTCAAGCACCTTATCTTTGAGCGACCTTGCCTTTCGCCAGCGCTTACTGCCTGAGTCTTTTGCTCGTTGCCCCTCCGTTTGAGGCTTCCTAATCTTGCTCTTCCATTAGTTGCTCGTGATCCTCTTTTACGGTTGAAAGCAATGCAAGCCTCAGTCTCGTTCGCCGACCTCTGACGCGCTGCTCCGCTGCACGTTGCAGCTGGCGCGTGGAGCTGTTCCCCGCAGATGCGGCCCCGCTGTCTCTCCCCCATGCGCTGCACCCCCATCAGCTGCAGCCAACCTCTCACCCCCTTTCCCACCACCAGGGCCAGACCGATGTGGAGGGCTTCCGTGGCGGCTTTTGGAACTACTTCAGCTTAGGTCAGCCATGCCGAGGCGCTGGCCCTTTGTTACGAGGAGCCATTGCTTGTGTGCATTGTCGAAGTATGGCGTGATGTCCGGTTCGTCTCCACATCGCTTTCGCCTAGGTCAGTTGTGCCGAGCCGCTCGCCCTTCCCTTCGTGAGGCCTTTGCGGGTGCCTGAGCACAGTGTTTAGCTGGAGCGCTGTCCACAAACCACCCCCTTTCAGAACCGGGCGGCCTTTCGCTCCAGAGGCTTCGGAGTGTTGGCATGATAGTGCTTGAATCAACAGTTGGTGACTAAAACGGGTAGTCGATAAAGTCATATTCTGGTGGCACCTCTTGCGTCGAGGAGATTGTTTTAGAACCAATTGACTCAACGGTCAGTTGACGAAGAGTTCTCCTGATGAAGGTCGATGAATCCGCCCTTCGGCTAGACTTCTGCTTGCATTAGCCCCCGTGTTCGTTGCACACGCAGGCATGGACGCCCACACTGCGTACGCCTTCCACCACCTGCGCGAGCGCAAGCCATGGCTCGCGCGCGGCCGCAAGGTCAATCAGGTGCGCCGTAGGTTTATCTTCCCTCCTGCCCTGCCGCTCAGTCGACGCATTTCAAAATGCGCTTGTGCACAGCGTGGTACACGTGCATCTTGTTGCTGGCTGGTGGGATGTCACATGGCAGTGCGAGAAAATATGGTGCCAGGGTCGCATCGATCGGAAAGGCTTCGGTTCGAGGAAGCGCCAGCGTGGCAGCTAATTCTGTATTTTATTATCGACTGAAAGGTAGGAATCAGAGCGACACACCTCACTGGACAGCCACGTGGGCGGTTCGGATTGGCATGACATCCCCTAATTTTCTGGTCGTTGCCTTAAGGTTGTGTCAACGATTGGGCAGCGGCTTAGGCTCGAGGGTCCGTGATCTGACGGCCGTGTCTCTGCTTCGTGGGCGTTTCAGGGCTTGTACGGCTACTACGGCTGCGCACAGGGCTGGTTCTGTCTGCCCTGCTCCTGTTCCCCACAGTAAGCCCCGCACTGCCGCTCTCAGCAGATTGAATGCTTGCTGCGAAATGGAGACCCGGTTTTGGTGGTATTGCTGCGGTGCGAAGTGCCCTAAGAGCCTGTTGTGATGGTCAGTACATCCGCTCGTTTCCGCTATAATTTACAGAAGATTGCGGCGGATTGAAAACATCGCGCAGGGTGTCTCAACGGGCGCCCGTTTTGGTACAGCGATGTATCCGCGGTTGCGCGCATCCAGTATGCCAGCAAGGACGGCGTGTGGCACCCACTGGAACTCAACTCCAAGTGAGCCCCGTCTTCTCATCCTAGGCATAGCCCTCTCAGTTGCGGAACTGCCATCTCGCGACACTCATTTGCAGCGAGGCAGTCGTTTTGTCAGTATCCACCGGCTCGATCACGTGTTTTTTAAATCGCTCGACCGCTCTGAATGTATCGGACGCTCCAATCTCCGTGCCAGGAGCCCCGCTTTACTCCCTGCCAAGATCGCTTCTTGCAAAGAAACTGCCTAGGCGTAGGGTTCTCCCGGTTCTCCCGTTTCTCTTTAAATCGCATCCGAATGTCACTTAGAAAGGTCCAGTTGTCAGCTCGAATCAATCTGGGCATGAAAATTCCGGGATCGTGAGGGCCGAGCGGCTAATCAAGTCCCACCTTGCTAGCAGCTGACGTGAGTAAGAATGCTGCTTGGATGCAGCGTTCGTGCGGTGGTGGTGCTGAACCTACAAAGCTACGCTGGGGGTCGAGACCCCTGGGGCCACCCAAGCCGCAGTGAACAGGCCAAGGTATGCCCCAGCCCTACCCCTGGCGGAGCCTTTGGGTTGACTCAAAGTCGTGTAGCCTCGTCTATCATTCACCAACATAGGATGGGCGGAGCTTAGGTACTGCTCGTCTTGACAGTCGGTTATTTGCAGATATCCAGACCTTCCTGGCTAGGACTCGATCAAGTGGGGAATGATAGAAAACCATACCGACTCTGAGCTGCAATTGGAATACGAGGAAGCGACTCGCATCGAGTATGGTTGTATAATTTGCACACGGGCTGGAGGAGCCTGCAGCAGAGAGTCCGCAAAGCACCACTCGCCTAATCCTGGCTCACCCTGGCCGCTACGTTTTGCGATAAGATGTGTCATGCCACGACCTGGTGCTGACGTGGCATGATCCGGTGGTTGTGCAGCATGGCTTCGTTCCTGCCACGGTGGACGACGGCCTGCTGGAGGTCGTGGCCTTCACCGACGGCTGGCACACCGCGGCCGTCATGGCCAAGGCCGCGCACGGGCGCCGACTCGTGCAGGTTAGTTGCAGCATTACACCGCTCTTTGTGTCAATAGTGCCATCCCAACGATCTCAACTTGCGACTTTGTGGTCCGCAGAATGTGAGGCGTCGGATGCTATTCCATTATCGATCAAAGACCACACATACGGTCCAGAATCAGAGACCACACTCCGAGCATTTGAAACCGATGGGAAGTCTTACGAGGACAGCTGTACATCACACGAGAGAGCCATATGCGGCCGACTGCTGGTCAGCGCACAGCGGAGCATGTTCCAATCCGCAGAACCCCACAAGCTTACTTGATTAGAAGGTCAAGCTTACTACCAAGATTGCCCGCTCCTTATTCCTTTTCATAGGACCTCTCAATGTATGCATCCTTTGTCTGCTCCTTCCAAAATTGATGTCGAGATTCACTTAAAATTGCTTCCCAGAAAATTCGAGAATGCCTTCTCTGCTGGTGCAGGCGCACGCGTTGGTGGTAGAGCTGCACGGGGAGCGCGCCCCGCGCGCGTACTTGCAAATGGACGGCGAACCGTGGGTGCAACCCTGCGATCCAAGCAAGCCCCCGGCCGTGCTGCACATCACGCACAGCGGCCAGTCGGTCGTGTTAGCCACCAAGGGGAGCAAGGTTCGCTCCAGCACGCTGGGCCAGACGGTTGCGCAGACTGCGCCCGGTCCGCCAAAGCCCCCCGCGGAGGTGGTGGAGAGAGCGAAAGAGGGGGTGCAAGGGGCTAAGGCAAGGACAGGGGAAGTAGAAATGGTGCAGAGAGAAGAGGAAGCGGCAGTGGACCGAGTCAAGCGGACACATTGAGTATTCCAGCCTCAGTTTTTGCAAGCTAAGTGCCCGCGGATATCTTGTGTAACGATTAAATGCTTTGCGGTAGCCATGCGCGAGCTCAGAAGGTGTGCACACTTAATCTCACTCAAATCGGCCTGACATTCGTTTCAGTAGGGCCGTTCCACGCATAAAGACACTGAAGCCTTGATGAGGATCCACCATTTGAATCAGCAACTTAGCAAGTGGTCGACTCAACGTATCATGCATCATTACAAAGTCGAATGAGTACCGGAATTAAGGCAGGGATATACCCCCGATATACTCGGTGGTGAAGCCTCCTCCGGCAGAACTCGACCTACTCGGCTTTGCGGTCATTTGCTGGCGCTGCCGCCAAAGCGGTCTTGTGTGTGTTAGAGCTTCTAAGGATTGGTTTCCATGTGGGACTTGCGCACTCGATATCGTATACTGCATTTAGGTAGGCCTGGTAGGTTGAAAAAATGCATTGGCAATGACATCGCGATCGGATCGTTGTTGCACTAAAGCCGGTGACCAAGACTGAGCTGGAGACCGTCCATATATATCCAAGATTTACCGACGGACAAGCAGTCACGCAGCAAGCCTGATTGACGCTAATCGTCCGATCAGCTCGATTGGTATCCACCGGCGTAGGATGCTTCTGCAGACCGGCTGCCGCAAGCCCAGTTCAAGTTGGCAGTGCTGCATACTCGAGTATAGGTAGCTGGAGCCGTGGCCCCAGGCCCCTGGTCAGCTTGCAGGGGCCTTCGTCCTTCTCAGAAGGCTTGATCCCGAAGTTTTTCTCCCATCTGGATTGGAAGTGAGGCTACTGGATTCATATCTCATCTGCATGTGGAGGCGGCCGGATCACTGCCCTCTTGACCAGGACGAAACTTTGGGCGTGCCACCGACCATTTTTTAGGTAGTGTAGAACATTGTTCAACAGAGGAAGGCGTCCGCTCAATCAGCAGAGGTTTATCTAGTCCAAGGCCAGAAGCCAGTTGATTGGCGGTTGCCACCTGATTGACCATGGGCTCGCTTGGGAGAGCACTGTATAGCATTGGGTTCTGGATCAGGGAGACAGGCCAGGCCATTGATCGGCTGGGTTGTGCTTTGCAAGGCACCAATGCATACAAGGAGCAGCGTGAGTACCTTGCAATCTGCGGATCTGCAAGAACTCTCCTTTGGTCTTTTTCATGTGCTCCGAAATGTCTGGAACATTGAAGCACGTCTGAGTTTATGAACAATATGCGGGCTTTGTTGCGTGCCGTGCCATCAGGAATACAGATGTTTGTGTGCAATCTGCTTTGATACCCTTTTGAAAGCTTTCATCACTCTCCGATCTCTCGATGTAAAGGCAGTTAGGTTGCTGAGTATCAAAGCTCTGAAGAATGCACCGTCTTCTGTGATAAGCATTTCACTTGAATGTAATTTTTGTTAAGCTCTGGAGAAAGACCAAGCACAGAGTTTCAACACCTGGTATCAGCTTTTGCATGCTGCCAAAGCCGTTTCTTCGACCACTTGAAGATCATTCTTGTAGGAAGTTGCAATTGGCGCTGCCATTTGCTGCATTCGATTCACCAGAATATGTGTTGACCGAGCTGCCGGCAAAATGTACAGGCCTCTTTGCTTCAGCAAAAGTATTTCTGTGGTATTCTTTTCTAGTTGATTTTGCTGCTCATAAGTCAGAAGCAATAGGTTATGTAAAGCCAAAGATCAAAATTGCCTGGACGATCAGCATTTACACTGTGCATTATTAATTTGGCTTGGAAGGATTTAGCATTTGCGCAGGACATCTATAATCTGCCACTGATTCAATCGATCTTGCCTTGTTCCTTGGACAAGTGCGCCCTTGTAACATCTTCTATGTCTCCCTCATATTCACCGCTTATTTGATCTTGGTAATGGTGCAAATGATGCTGTTGATGTTTGGATGCAACATCATGGAAATTGAGTCCGGTCAATGTATGTCAAGGCCGGTGGCAGGGCTCCTGGAAAAGCCTACAAACTCAGGAAGTTTCTAATTGATAACTTCTTCTGCACCTGTGCTTGCTAGCATTGTTGAGGTTTTGCTTGTGCTTAGGCGACTGTCCTGGCTGCAATGATTCTCAGTCGTTGAGCTAGAGAATGACACTCCCAATCTGCGGCTTCGCTGGCCTTTGTGGCGCTGAACAATTGCGTTTCTCTCGGCAGTCTCCCGGCACCGGACGCTCATGAACCTGATGGGCAAGAAGCCTCATGTTCCCTCCACCACCTTTGTTGCCCCAAGTGCTTCTGTGATTGGGGATGTTGAGGTTGGGCCCAAGTCCTCAATCTGGTATGGTGCAATCTTGCGAGGTGAGTATGGGGATTGTGCTCTTTCTCCTGTATATACAAAAGGACTCTGCAGGCTAATTTGTTGCAATCCTCACCCATTCATTTGCGCTTGAACCAGGCGCACGCTCGGACAGAGAGCGGTTGCTTCCTGTTAATTTTCATCTCTTCTTCCCTGCTTGTTAGTGACAACAATAAGAACGTCTGCTGTCCTCCTCAGGGTAGCTGCAGTTCCCCCCCCCGCCTCTACTGTTTTTGTTCCCTTGAGTAGAGTGTCTACTGTTTTTGTTCCTTGAGTAGAATCTGCTCTCTTTCTGACTTTCGTCAATCTGTCCAACTGACATGTTTCTGCTGCTGAACTCCTCCTTTTTTTCTCCAGGCGACGTGAACAGCATCAAGGTGGGGGCCATGACCAACATCCAGGACGGCAGCATTGTGCACGTCGCCAAGACTAACATCAGCGGCAACGTGCTCCCGACCACCATCGGCAGCAAAGTCACCATCGGTGAGTCCTCTTCCTTTTCCCCACTATTCTTGCCCCACTGCTTTAGGGAGTCTGTCGGAGCAGACCGGAGCCTTGCCTTCAAACCTTGATGGCGGTTGAACCAGTGTACTCATATTATCGGCGCAAGATCCTATCTTGCAGGGGCCGTCAGTTTCAGAAGATCGCTGTTCATTGCAATCACTCTGATCGGGCTGCGAGGGGGGTCACCTGAGAGCTCCAATTTTCTTCAGTCACTAGAGTACAAATAGGAGCGATCTGTTCCAGGTGCAACTTCTTCTTCTGCTCTGCTCCCAGTCAGACAGCTTTCCCTCGTGCAATTGTTGGTTAATTGAAGCCTAGAGCTAAATTCAGCTCGTTGTATGCACGTCTGTTGTATACGAACAATTTCTCACCAGGCACAAGCGACTCCATACGCATGCCTTTCTCGGCCCGTTCACTGCCTCTGCCGGGCTCTTGGCCCGAAATCGCATCGCCAGCTGTTGGACGAGTTTCCCCTATCGATTCACCCCTATATCTTTCAAGACTCCCAGTATACATCATTTCCCGTTCGCTCTGTTTCAAACTTGATGCGACCAATTTGAAAAGGTGGCACAATCTCTTCTCCCTATCTCTAGCAGGCCATGACACCATTCTGAGAAAGAAAACTTTTTTCTTCTGCACACCCGCCTACTCTCTTCTAGCTCAATCACCTGGAAAACAACGAGTTGAAACATTGTTTCTCCTCACTCTCCTTCGCTCTGCTGCAGGCAACAACGTCATCCTGGTTTCAACAAGATTTGCATGCGGTCTCGTCGGTCGATCCGCTCTGCTGCCCGCCAAAACACGGGATCATTCTGTATCCTCCCACCTATTCCCGCTTCGGTGCAGGCCATGACGCCAATCTGACGAGATTGAGACTATTCCTCTTTGCTTCTCACATCCTTTCGCTCTGCTGCAGGCCACAACGCCAATTGGACGGAAGCAGGAGTCTTCTCTTGTCCACTCACACCCTGTCACTCTGTTGCAGGCCAGAAACGCCTTTCTGATCTGAACAAGACGAGCAACAGATTGCTTCACAGTCGTTAGCTCTCCCCGAGCTGGCCAACGTGATGAAAACAGGATCTAGCGCCTTTGATCCTCACCTTTTTGCTCTGCCGCAGGCCACAACGCCAATCTGATGGAAAGAAGACCATTCTTCGTCCTTCTCTAGCTCCTTCCTTTTTGCTGCAGGCCACAACGCCATTCTTTCGGAAAAAAGACTCTCCTTTTCCTTTATCACGTCCTTTCCCTCCGTTACAGGGCACGGCGCCAATCTTTAAAAAAGGACATGAACTCTTCTTTGCTTCTCACATCCTTTCCCTCTGTTGCAGGCCACAACGCCATCCTGCACGCGTGCACGGTCGAGGACGAGTCGTTTGTGGGCATGGGCAGCACGCTGCTGGACGGAGTCACAGTCCAAAAGGGCGCCATGGTCGCCGCGGGCTCGCTCGTCACCCAGAAGACCACCGTCCCCGCTGGCGAGGTGAGCGGCTGAGCAACGGCTTGGAAGAAGCTTCCGTGGCACAGAGTGCATGCTCCTGAGTATGTATATTTCGGGCATTGAAATCAGCAGCATTTCGACTGGCTGTCGTTCGATGGTGGAGGCTGGTCAGCTGAGAAGGGTCTTGTTTTGGTCAGACTGGCTGGGTATGGTATCCGGAGGGTTCGCCCATCCAATTCTACTATACGGTCAGCCTTCTTTACAATGTCTCTATTGCTTCCGCTCCTTTAAAATGGGCAACAGAGGAACAGAATCTTGTCTTTCAATTTCAGCAAGCGACTCTCGCGTCTCGGCATAGGTGGGAGGCCCAGCACGAGACTGCCAGCACTTTACGTAGCTTCTTACTTCTGAGAGCATAGGTTTTCGTTCTTGCTCTAATTTCTCCTCTTTCGCCTGCAGATCTGGGCTGGTAACCCCGCCAAGTTCCTGAGGAAGCTGACGGCCGAGGAGACGGCCTTCATCACCAAGTCTGCCGAGAGCTACTTCGAGTCGGCGCAGGTGCACGCAGAGGAGAACGCAAAGAGCTTCGAGCAGATTGAGGCGGATAAAGAGGCGAGGGCGAAGGACGAGTTGCAAAGCGACGACTATGATTCGCATATCGGTATTATCAGGAAGAAGGAACTTGACACCACTCCAACAGGGGGTACTGTCACTCTTAGGTAGACATGGCAGGTTGGACCGTCCAAGACACTTCAGACGTGTGTATGATTCAAAGCTATTATCTGCGCCTTTCCTTACATTCTTAAATGATACAAGTGCGTACAAGAATTGCCAGGTTTGTACCATTTGGTCGATGCAAATGAAAATGCACTGGCCTATAGTAGTTACTGTGCAGTCGACTACATGATCGAGCATGAGCAACCCGTGTATGTAATCCGAACTTTCAATGGAACCATGTGGCGGCGCCGCATTCCGCCCGCAGATCCTTGACATGAAGCCATGCGGCCATGTCATCTCGATTGACCTCAATGCAATCAAAATTAGAATCGTTGCAGCCAACCATTGAATAGCTGATGCTTCTTGGAATGCAACGCACATATGCCTGAGGACGCGGTATGACGGGTCCTGGCCGCCGTGCGCACTGGCAATCCCGACAATTCAAGCTATATAAGAGGTTGCTTATCCTACATGTTGACATGAGGTACATACATGCGCCGCTAGGCCTGCACAAAGTGCCGCCGCATATGCTTCCGATCAGTTATAAGAGGAGCTTACTGATGAGCGTACGGTGAATTGAACTTAACATATTCACACACGGTGTTCACCACGAAGTTGTAGACTCCGAATTTTCATCAAGGCAAAAAAGTCGTACGCTGTAGAAGCAAACAAGAACGGAGGCATCCAAGCTTTTTGGGCTCACCCCGGACATGTTCTTTTGCTCGCCTGCTTTCAGAAGCCCTAGATGCTCACACAAATGGCGGCTTGGGCAAGAACAAAGAGCTGCGCAGTGGGAGATCAATTATCCCCCCAAATTGCGTCACTCATGTTTTGACGACTTCTTTCGACGCTTAGCTTCCCGTAGTCTCTCCTTCTCTAGCCTTCGCTTTCGCCTCTCTTCTTTTCTTGCTCTTTTTCCTTCGTCAGTTCTATGCTTCTTCCCCGATTTACTAGGTGAACTGTGATCAACCAAGAATGCCTCCGTTCTTGAACGCTTTTCTCTCTTCCGTTTCTCCTCGAGTTCTGCCGGAAGCTGGGGTCCCAACACAATTGGGACTCTTGCGGATGTGCCCCTGTCATCTATCTCATCGCCGCCCATCGCAGCTGCAAACGGTCCTGGCTCATCCATCCTCGAACCAACGGCTCCCCGTCCTCGTTTCTTCCTGAAAGCAAAGAACACTCTCGTGATGGTGGAGTATGTTTGTATCACACGAAGTTTTATGAACATAGGAACAGACTCGACCAAAATACACAATTCCTGAGTCAGTCTCCCATTGATCACCATTGTACAACATAACCCTTGCCTTGTGACAGGTGGATGACAAACGAAGAGGGATCAACAGATTGGCTCGGATTGGCTTTCGGAGGACACGTGCCCGGATTCCCCCAACAAGACTCACACTCAATGTTGCAATTCAGGCCTGCAGTTCTGACACCAGACGGACAACTTTATTGACAACGAAGACAAGACATCAGGAAAAAACATGCCGCGTAAGACACAATATGCCCCCGCTCTCTCGGCATGATTGTCAAGCATTACCTGCCCTTTCCAGCTTCCCCATCATCTCTCACCTGCTGTGAAGGAACTCATCCAGCTCCACTTCTTGCGCATCGTCGCCCTCCCCAGCGGCACTTGGGCCTATCTGCTCCCCCTCATTTTCCAACGCGTGCTGACTCCTTTCAATCGATTGTCGCCTTCTTCTATGGACGCGCGCTGCCGGCCGCTCTCCACTGAAGCCGCTCACATCACTGTCATCCTCCGAGGGAGTCTCATCCTCGCTGCCGTTTCCCCTTTCCTGGGGAAAACCTTTGTGGCGGCCCTTGGCATGATTTTCTTGTCTACCATCTTCTCTTACAGCACGCTCTGCTTCTGTATTCAGAGGGGATTTCAGCTTGATCGTGGCCCCTCTTCGACTTGAATCCTTGCCACTGGTTCCCGAATCTTTTCGGCGTCCAGCAGCACCGCTTCCTCTGGCTTTTCTGCCAGACCCCTCTTCCTCACTGAGCTCCTTCTGACGCTGATGCCACATCTCAGAGACCTGGGCCATGCGGTTTGCTGCAAAGGAGATAGGGGGAGTGAAAAATGTTTGGAACGAAGGGCTACGGGGCAATCAAGCAGACCTCAGATTTCCCAGGAGCCTGACGTTATGACTTGCAGTAAACATTTGGTCGTTGGTACATGACTGGGCGGTGTCAGTGAAGTGATTGGCAGGGGTTGAGAAAGAACCAACTGCTCACATGCTGATATCTATGTAATGCAATCAGCTTGTTGCGAGATGTGACCAAACTCGCAATCCTTTCAGAGGTGCAAGATTGCAGCAATTCTTGAAGCAGTGAGGAAAATACACAAGCCACAACAAGAAACCAAAGCTGTAGAAGGTCAAAGATGACCTTACCACTCTCTACGCTCCGCACAGTCGCAGCTAGGAACTGCTTGTTAGGCCGCGCACGCAGCACGGGTTTCTGCAGAAACGCCGAGTAACCCTGGAAGCCAGCGGCCTGTCTCAGCTGGGAGGCCTCGTCTGCCAGCATGGCCGCAATCGCCTGCTCTGAAAGATCCATGTCCTCTTTGAAATATCAAGCGATACTCATGTGCACTTCTGCAGTGCACCCTTCTGGTGTGGTCCCGTTTTTTCTTCGCTGAGCAAGCTGCATCTCTATAGGTGTTGTCTTGCTCAGAGCTTGATCCACTCATGAGAGGATGTGCAATTGTCCTGCTCAAAAGGCAGCCCTTGCACTGTGGGGGCCACCACACCTGCGCCCCCTTCCTTTGAGATTTTGTGACGAAGTTTGTCCTCCTTCTCGAGGAGGGAATCAGATTGGTCGTACCAAATTGCAGAAATATACAAATAATAGGGCAACACGTCACGAGAGGTTATGGAGCCCCTATAAGGCAGTGGTTTACCCCGGGAGCATTAAGGGAGCAAATCTGACCCTCCGATCCCCATCCAACAGCTGCGATCCTTGGAAATTTGACTACCCCGAGGAGGCTCAATACATCGTTAAGCATACATATATAAGCTGTATGACGGGCCATCATGGCATCAAGAAAAGAGTTTCCGATTTCCAAACATCCAACTTCAAGCATTCACTGTCAGGGCGGCGCAATTTGATTTTGAGCTATCTAGTGTGAAACTGCGAAGCTGACGCCACTCTAACGGCTAGCCCTGGTCCAGGAGCATTGAGGTGGCGCAGCTTTGGCTTGTCGTTGTTCTGCTGTACAGTATACGACAGCGAGTGACGCTAGCTTATCCAGACGGCAGTGATTCTGCTGCAACCCCCCTCACAGAATGCTGCATTTGTGCCGGAGGTTTCAGACATGCGTCCCTACTTCAGCGTTTTGCCAAGGCTTTTCTGCATCGGCCAGAATGCGGAACACACCACCACTTCTGGCGGCCAATGTCTATGTCTCTGAGGGAAGGGATATAGCACTGCTTGAGCGCCTGTCAAAAGTTGCAGAGAGCGCCCTTCCTGATTGTTTGCTCTGCCACATCTTCCAAGATGAGAAGTACCACCGCACAGGATTCACGTTGGCTGGCACAATTCCAGCTCTAACCAATGCAGTTTTGTCATTGACCACCAAAAGCCTACAGGAGATTGATCTGAGAAAGCACGTCAAAGTAACGCATCCAAGGACTGGAGCCGTAGACCACATAGTTTTTCATCCTCTGAAAGGCGCTTCTGATCTGGACCTAGCTGCGACCACCGCAGTTCGCTTTGCAGAGCGATTGGGCTCTGCTTGTGGCGTTTCCGTGTATCTTTATGGTGCTGCGCAGAAAGACGCAAGACCGCTTGCAGATCTGAGACGAGCGTTGGGATACTTCCGTGGGGCCAAAGACGGGGTGTGGAGTGGGGCGCTGTCGCCATCTGTACAAGATTCTGAAATACCACCACCCAATCATTTGCACCCCGTTCATTCCCTTTCCCCAGATTCAGCTTCCCCTCCAGTTCTCCTTTCACAGCTGCCGGCATATGATTATGGCTCCTCAGATGGGTTTGACAAAAGCGGGGTGGTCTGTGTGGGCGCCACTCCTTGGGTTGTGAATTACAATGTTCCGATTGTTAGCGAGGACATGGAGACTGCGCGCTGGATAGCACGAACAGTTAGCCAGAGGGGTGGGGGCCTTCCTAAAGTACAAGCTATGGCTTTGCCCCATTCTCCCGGGGTGATGGAGATTGCGTGCAATCTGTTAGACGCGGGTCTGGCGTCCCCAGCTATGGTGCAACAATCTGTAGAAGAGAAGGCATCGCAGAAGGGGATCCAGGTCAAGCAGGGTTACTCAACTGGGTTAGATCCTGACACCATTTTGGCTAGCGTCAGGAAAAAGAGCAGCTCGACCTAGCCAAGGCCCAAGCTTCAGCTCCTGATCCAGAGTGGCATGGCTGGGCTTGGGAAAACAGTTGTCAAAAAGGGACAATCCAACAATCTATGCACCTCCAAAACTGGCACAAACCGGGTCTTGCCCAAGCATGGCCGACATTAATTGATGACGGTGAGTCTTCGCCCTCAGTTTTGCGTTGGTACTGCATTGTTGCGTACAAGCTGGTCTCCATGCATGCTGCTCCGTGGTGGGTGTCCAAGTGGCATACTTAAGATTGTTCAATGCTCTCAATTTGTGTTGTAGAGATCACAAGCGAGATAAATCTGTGATTGGCGGGATTGAATCACCATATTCATCCTTGTTTTGGCTGTCATCTGTCTGCATACTTTCGATCGAATCTGGCTACGATGAAATCGTTTCCAATTCGTTTGTATTGCGATCTCTTGTCCGTTCACGCATTAATCATATCTGAGTCTCTCTCCTTGTACCGTCGACCTCTTGCAGGAACGTACCTCAATGGCAAGTCAAGATCCCAGACTTGCTGTTGAAAGACTTCAAAAGCGTACTAGGAATTAAGACAGAGGTGATTTTGCAATCAGGAGATGAATGATAGCCTCCTGGCAGACTGAGACTTTTGTAAAGTACGATTGACTTCAATTGCAAGGGATAGACATCCTTGACTCCTTACATTGAAGAGCTCAGTTCAGCTTTTGTAGGCCGGTTTGGGAGGCAGCATTATGACTCGTAAACTGCCGACCAGTTTTGCAGCTCGCAACTTAAATTCGACCACCCCAGCATGTTCGAGGTAGTGACCCAGTCTATTGTGCTACATCTCTCCTGGCAGCCGCCTCATTGATTCGCGCTGCATTGTCGGAATTGTTATTTTGCCGCGCGCTGGTGGACGGTGCCTGTTCATGAGAATTGATGATAGATTAGTCGGACATTGATATTGAAACGGATGCAAGTCATGATGCCAGTCATGTGCGCACAACACACTGACTCAGATGAGTATACGCCCGGTCCGACTGCACGCGACCGCGCGGCTAGGGCGACAGCCTGAGAGCTCTAGAGACAACTGTTGATGAATCATGCATTGTACATGGCGGCATGTGTATGCAATACTATACGTCCGATCGTAGATCCACTGCGTACGTCGTCGATCATCGATCAGATGAAGTTAACTGATCGATGACTCACGACGTACTAACAATGATATATACAGCTCTGATCGGATCGATTCACAAACGTCACAATTGCACGCAGTCAACGTGCAGTGCGTTGCGCAGCCGATTCAATTCGAGGACTTAATCCCAAGTGCATGCATTATTAAGCTTTGAATAATTGTGGGCCGCGGCCCCCGGCCCCAGCTTTGTATATGATGGCAACTTGCAATACAGGACCGTACGACGGTCCAGCGCTAGAGAAGAGCATATGGGCGGCACGTACATCCGGTCGTGGATATACCGGTACCGGAATTAGTGTTACATATGGACAACCGTTGCCATCATGTCGGAACGAACTCACGCGGCTGTGATTAATATAAATGGGGGGAGTGATTAAGTGGTTAGTGGTATTACTTATTCCCAAGACTGTTTATTTGCGCACACATCTGCTACAAGCCTCATTCTTTGAACAGGTTCGCACAGCCCACTGCACGCCCAATCAAAGGAGGCTATACACGGCTTATCTGCAGCTTTGTAAGTCTGACACTCAGTCGACGGGGGACTGCCGCAGCACAGCCGTCGATCATCTATGTACTCGACATCTAGACCGATCATCCAGGACCCCAAAGAAACGTCCTCGTTCCGGTACTTGTGGAGCATTGGCCTGCAAGAAGAGATGCTCTGTCAAGAAGGACTAGTGGAGGTTTTTTGTGAAGTACACAATCGAAGATAGCGGTACTGATTCCTGCAGGCCCGAGTCCCTTCTTCTTCTATTTCGCTTCCACTTCGTGAAGAGAGGAGCGGTTGATCTGACTTCGGTGCAAAAAAGTCATGAATGATGTGCGTTCACTCTAATTAGTGAGACTCAGAAGACCTGAGCGGATTTCCTCATCATTCGCTCAAACTTCCAGTGGCCGATCGAGTTCCGGCCCCTGAAACAAGAAGCTCGGCAATCTGTTACAGCGCGCAGCATCCACCGTAAAAGCCTCCATTCTTGCTTTAACCCAACATGTCAACTGCAGTTGCAACAAAACAAGCGCACAAGTTCACCTGTTTATAGAGATGTAGTACGCGACGTTCTTGGTGATCCCATAGACCTGCCCCGTCGCATGCCGGAAGTAGGTCTTGGAGTCCCCGAATTTCCACCACTCGGGCTCGTGCCACTTTTGCGACGGCTCCGTAAAGATCTCCCCGCTTTTCATGCACCCCACGTACACGTTGGGCTTCGCCGCGTGCGTCGCCAGCATCGACCCCAGCTCGTCTGCGGGAGAATACGGGCACGTTGTTAACAACGGGACAGGTTAAAGCCAAGTGTTTGTTTTCAAAGTGTCGGGGGGGCCAGGGGGCCAGGATCGAGTAAGAGGGCCGATCCTGAAAGAGAGAGAGCCTTTCTGGTGAAGGCACCGACGAGTCAGCTGCTAACGTACACATCTCGAAGGGTGCGCGCATCGACAACCCTTGAGCAGCCGTAAAAAAACGAGGCATCCTGCCTTAGTCGTCACTCCTTTTGCTCGGCTGGGTTTGAGGTACCTCAAAAGAGGTTTCATCCCTGGAGGTTCGGAAACCACGTGTGGCACGCAGCAAGCTGTAGGTCAAGGCCCTACCGTTTCTTCCCCACTTACGGAAGACACTAGAGCTCTACGGCATATATCCCTTCGCCGCTTACCCAAGCTGATGAAGACGTCATCGTCCACTTTGAAGTAGAAGTTGGCGTCCCACGTCTGGATGGCGGTCCGGAAGTAGATCTGCGTTTTTATTGGCAGCTCGTCGTAGCCCTCCACGTGGTCCAGTATCATGAAGTCCTGCGTCTCCCGGTTCTCCTCTTCGACTTGCCGGTCCAAGCTGTCACCCTGGTTGGCGCTGGGGGACGAAAGACAGACCGCTCTAGTTTGCGCATGGCGGAACTAAATTTTGATGAGTGGAAAGCGAAAAGCGAAAGGTGAGGAAGCAGTCTGTACCATCTCGACCTGTCGGTCCAAGATGTCGCCCTGGTTAGCACTGCGGAACGAAGGAAGACACCACTTGTGTTTGAGACTAGGTCGTGAAAGTGGACTGCGGGCAAGTAAAGAAGAGGCAAATGTAAGCACTTTTTTTAAAAGTTTTGATCGTCCAAGCTGTCACGCAGTCGGTGCTGCGGGGGGGCGATATGAAACCTCTAGTGATCGTTCTTGATAACGACGACATACGAAGCCCCGATTGGACTGCGAGGGGACAAAAGGGACGATCTCAATGTGCTCTTGTGTTAGAATCGTCGGCGGTTCTGGTCAGACTGGCCCTTCGATTGCCAGATAGGGCAATCGAACAGTCATCTCGTAGTCCTCCTTAATGATCAAAGGTGGCCCCTAACGTAGCCACACCGGGGACGACGAGTGAGGCGTTCCGACTCCAGTACGTCCGCCATACTTCCAAAATGATGAGTCTATTGTTTCGCCTTCTCGAAAGCCACCTTGTTTGACCGCTCCACCGGTATGCGCAGACGTCCAACTCTACTGCGGACCTGTCCGACGCCGGATACCCAGTCGGGCTGAGTGACGTACTCCGTAACAGCAAACGTACAACTACTCTTACCCTTTTCAAGTGGACCCTGCCGATGGGTAAACGTCTCCGGAAAAGCGGCCTGTCACTCTCGATGGATCCAGAAATTGCCCAATCAGCACAGAAATACTTGACACTGGTTGAAAAACTGCAATTACCGTTTAGCCCACAGGAAAGAAATGAAAAAGGCTTTTCGTGCCATAAAAACCTCGTACATGAGCATCCCAGTGTGTGTTGTCCTGGTGCGGACCTCTGACTGCACACCAAAAAGTAGCAAAGTCTGCCTCACCTATGGCCAATGACAAACCGGACGATGATTCCCTTCTCCTCCAAGCGCGTCAGTGCCTTCCCTGCACACAGGAGGACGCTTTGAACAACACCCTCAGAGCTTTGTCCAATTTCGGGGTTAGCTCGTTGAATTTGGAGGATACCCTGCCTTGCCACTCAACGATCTGTGGATCTCTGCTAATCGACGATGTTGATTAACCATGTCATAAATCAGCTTTTATGATTGTCCACCTTTGTCTGGGTCTAGTAAAAAGAGTGTCGACCAGGCTGCTGCCTCGATGATTATACGGAATGACAACCGGCTTTTCAAACAAGTCCATACTCTGAGAAACAAGATGGTATCTCGGGATCAGAGAAGGTCTGAACGAAGCTGCAGTGCAGTCGAGCTGAGGCTTCCCACTCTCGTGTCTGTGAAACTAGCCTAAAACATCCAGTCATCTGAGTCCCATGAAACCTGCTACTATTCCGTTCAGGATTTGCCTGGAGCTCTTTTGCAGGTACAAGCAGACACGAGTAAAGTACGCACGCGTAAAAGATCAGACAGAGCTCCCACCTGTGGGCATCCAGACGTTCCGTATGCTGTCCCGCCGTGATCTTTGCCCGAATCCTGTGTTTATCCCCACTACTACAAGGGCTCTCCGGCCCCCAGTCTCGCTGGCGTTTGCAAGTCGGAAGTCAGGGTGGAAGCCCGTAGCTCGGGCTGCCGCCAACTCCATTTCCAACTCAGCAATACGCTTCTTCTGTTCCCTGATAGGGAGTGGGCAAGCAAGAAAGAGGGCGGAAGAGAGTTTTGAGCTTGTAGGAACAGTGTAGATTTTGGAATCAAAGGTATGGTCATGTAGCTCTCAAGCGAGAATATGAGTTTGGTTTTTGGAAGACGCTGGCAGCTGGTGCTAAAGTGAGGGTGGAAGAGGGACGAAGCGTAGGGACTGTACCTGTACTCCAAGAGTTGCTCGGTCCCCTGCCGAGGTGTAGCGTTGCTTGTCTGCATCAATTGATGAGGACAATGGTTTGCGTTTTAGAAACTCTGCTTGTCTACTGTGATGTGAAACCTAGTCAGGCGTCAAAGTTTGAAATTGAAGTATTGCATCAGAGTAAAGATGCAATTCGTGGCACTCCTGATATAGATTGACCTGAAAGAAGGAAAAGAAGTCTCTATATAACGATGCTCAGGCCCGCTTGCCTTGAAACAGACAAATCTCTTGTTTGACTGAGATTAGATGTGCACAACACTGAAGGCAGGACAGAAGGGCCAACTTTGATCAACAAGGAGAAGCCACTAGATCTTCCGGCGTCCCTCACCTCGGACTTTTGCGCTTGCAACTGCATGAGCTGTTCTCTGAGACGCGCATCTTGGAACAACCTGCACAACCCGGCTTTCTTATACATATCCTTTTGAGGGGACACTTTCCCATGATAACCGATTGTTGTGAGATCTCACGATGTGCCATCAATCAGATGATGCTGAAAATCGAGTACCTTTTACGCAGATCCGTCAGGAGGACTTCTTCATGAAACTCCCTTCACACAGAGGGCAAGGATCAGCATCTGATCAGCAGCTTTTGTCCACTATCAATGCCACCACCATAATTGATGCTTTTCCAGCTAAGGGTCATTTACTAAGGGCAATTAAGTCCTGCTAACCGCTCAGCAACCCTTTTGAAACCACGGAAACTGCTTTGAAAAACTCTGCAACTTTCCACATCAATGCAAAACCCCAGGCTGGCTCACCTTCCTGCCACATAGAAGCATGCCAAGCATGTAACCATGAGCATCACCAAAGCAGTGGTCAACCGCAGGCCAGTGGGCTCACTGCTCCGCCGAGCACGCATCTTGTCTCTTGCCTTTGGGGATTCGTCTCAGGCAGTCAGGTTGACCGATTGCTCTTGCTATCATATCCTGATATTATAGCTCGGCAAGCAGAAGCATTGGAAGTTTCTGTCCCATAAGAGAGATGTGAAAGCAAAATGCAACTGGCGAGTCCTCCGAAACGACAAAAAGGAGCAGCTCTACAACTTCGCCCTGTTTACATGTTCTCAGCTATACACGCCTTGTCAAATCGGAGACACGCTAGCTGGAGCAGCTAGCTTAGAGAGCTCCCCATTCCTTAACCAAATCCGATTGTCCTATCACTGTATCAGTGTCTCAGATCCTGCTAAGATTAGGCATCTGGTAAGCTAAGCTGCGCCCCCAGCTCAGCTTTCTCTGCTGCTCAAGCTACCAGGATCGATGATCTGCTCAGGCTGCACATGCCTCTCCGAGCTGTGGCAACCTGAAGCCTAAGGTGTGTTAGGGTTTTGAGAACTCCATAATATATATGTATAGGGTTTTCAAGTCGATGCACACTGGCGCAGCTAGTTGCTCAGCTGCTTGCATGCATGCCTTTGCATGAGCACGTACGTTTCTTCGTTCAATTTAGTCGACTGAAATTGCACTGCATCAGTGCCTGCTCGAGGCCGGCCGGCCAACATGGCAGCCATCAGGCAAGTTGTCATCCTCAGTGCTGAGTGAGGCTTAATTTATGACGATATTCTAGCTTCTATTATCGGTATTACATGCGATGATAGGTCTGTAGGCCGCCAATGCTGCATGACGGCTACGTACGGGTAGATGATATCACCTGCCGGCGGCGGTGACGCATACGATAACCTGGATTGTTATCATATTGACAGACCGTCCTGTATCGGTTGGCCAGGCTGGCAACTCATGAGCCTGACATATAAACATCGCCTTTGACATAAGTACTTGATGATGCACTGCTAGAATTCACTCTTGGAAAGAACGCGCGCAGATGTTGTACCAACGGGACACAACTGGAGCTTGCACAATCAGAAGTCCGGCTCGGACAATGTCAACAACAATCATTTCAGTCTCTCCGCCTTGTCCTTTCTGCAAAGTCTTTCAACCTATGAACAGCCGCCTCGAGCGCGTCGTCTGACGCAGCCGCGAAGCAGACGCGGAACCAGCCCGGCTCGGGTGACCGACATGCAACGCCCGGGTTGGCGTTTATCCTGATCTCTTTCAGCAATTCCATGTAGAACGCGAACTCGCCTTCCTCGTCCAGAGTTTCTAAGAAGGGCCGAAAGTTTGCAAATACAAACAGGCCGGAGTTTGCTGGGACGGTCTGGATTCCCGCTTCGGCGAAGCCGGTAACGAGAAGGTGCTGCCGGCGTCGAAGACGAGTACGATTCTCCTGCAGAAACATAGTCACGCCTTTAGTCTGCTTGTTTGAGCAGAGAAGTCCAAATCGGCAGCGCACCCTTCCAGCTCCAAGATGAACGAGAAATGACAAGTCTTTCCACTAAACTTAATCGGTGAAAGCTGAGCATAACCGAATGAGCTCGACTGGAATCCATCTACGAAAACGAGAACCCGACGAGAATCTGAAAACCCTCAGTTAAACCAAGTTCCTGTCAGGTGAGAAGGCCGAAGGCGGCAGCAGATACTGCAGGTCAATGGGGTAGAGCGCTTGCAGGGTTTGGGTTTTGGGCTGCACACAAGGACTCAAGAACCGTCAACGCGTATCGCCACAGTGCCAAAAGGCTTCGATCGGAGACATGATTGAGAACTTGCATCTCTCTCGAGACGGCCATTTTCTTATCTGGTTCGTATCAGGAGGCGTCCGTCTTGTCGTTTCCTTTCCCTTCTTATCGTCACACATTCGAAAAGCATAGCTGACTGGAGCGGATCGTGAAGGCCACGTTCAAAACGAAACCGTCCACGACGAAGCCATCGGCGCTCTCACCTCGAAGAAGTAGTCCAGGAACGCCTCGTCCTCCAGGAGTGACGTCACCAGCCGCTGCGTGACGCTGGACGCCGAGCAGAAGCGCAGCTGCGCCGACGTCGCCTCCGCCAGCCGCGCGTTCCGCGTGTACATCCCCCCGAGCCGGAACCCGGGCAGCCCCAGGTCTTTCGAGATTCCGTACAGCACGTGGACGTGCTCGCGCGCGAACTCGCGCGTTTCTTTGTCCGACTCCTCGACGACCGTCAGCATGCTGACGAACGCCGGGGGCCCGAACACCGACGCGGCGTAGATCTCGTCAGAGATGACGTGGAGGGAGCGGGCTTTGCAAAACGCGAGGTAGGAGGAGAGCTGTTCGTGGGTGTAAGTGGTTCCGAGGGGGTTGTTGGGCGAGGCTAGGAGAAGCGCTCGGGGCACCAGTCCCCGGGCGGAATGCTCGGCAACAGCCGCTTCAAGGTCATCTCGGGTGACGGCGAAGTGGTCGGCGCTCTTCCCCGGGACGAGCAAGAGAGGCGTTCCGGCACGGACGAGGGTGTCGGTCTCGAAGCTGAAGAGAAAAAGATGCGGTTCGGATGCCGGCCATAAAGACTCGAATTGTTGATGCGAGCAGCCTGTCAGGTTGGGCATGCCTTGCTGCCACGAAAGTGGATGGTATAGAAAGTGGAAGTCATTTTTGTTCAGCAGCGTCCATCAGAAGCGTCCAATCAGAAGACGAAAAGGAAAGTTTTCAAACGTTCGAAAGACTGTGCCTTTATATTTGAAAACGTCCAGCGCCTCGTCGGACTGCAGGTGAAGCGTAGCATTGCAAAGTGGTCCGCGATTAGGGAGGCGGTGTTAGAAGCGGTCAAGCAGCCGACGGCTTTTGAAGATCACCACCTATTCTCCAAAGAAGCTCTTACAAAACCAGGAGCTCCCCAAACATCCAGACTCCTGCTCAGATGCTTCTAGAGAGAGAAAATGCAAAAGTTGACCACGAAAGCTGCTGGTTGTGCGGACTTTCGTTTCAAAATTCGCTTCGTGCCTCTGCAATCGGCACAGGGGTCAAGCCGAGCAACTTTCACAATCTCGTTTTCACCTATGAGAAGCCAGACTCTTGGAGAAGTATGAGTCGGAAGGGTGAAAACCTCGACGGCTCACCCCGGGTAGATGGGGCTGGGATGCAAGAAGCCCTGCCCCGGGTCCGCTAGAGAGAAGGCGAGGATTTCGATGAGACCCGAGCAGCCTCCCCCCACGAGGACGTGCTCCGGTTCAAGGGGCGTTCGCAGTTGCAGAGCTTTTTGCATGAACTTAGCAAACGCCTGCGAGCAAGGGTGGGGGGACCATGAGGCATACTTCTATGGCATCTTTATTTGATTCCGAAGGCTTTTCAGATTGGGTCCCGTGTGTATTTATCTGTTCGAAGGGTCTTGCATCGTGAATGTTAGCAAGAGAGAACTTCGTGTAGAGAGCAATTGCGTCACCTAGAGATCTCAATGTTTATTTCGACTTCCGTGCCCAGCATTCGATGTTTCAAGTTTCAACAGAGCCCCGAGCGGCATTTCATTTCTATTCTTGCAAAAAAAACACGGTTTTGTTCAGTTGTTGTACGTTTGTGCAGTTGTTGAACGTTTAAGCAACCTCAGACTTTCTGCTGATGTGTAGGGTCGGCCGATTCTTGACACACTGGAAAAGTCAGATGCACATATTGTCTCACTTGTCGAATGCGCAAGCTGCCGTGGTTGGACTGGTATGGTGCATCATCGTGTACGTTCGCAGGGCCCCCGGGATAGCCTGAGAAGTCTAGTCGGTGCACTGAGAGCCACTCCTCAATCAAGTCAACGGACAACTGCACAGATGACCAGATGGTTTATGCTTCCGACTCCTTCACAGTGGTGTTAAGGGGGTGTGCTTTACATGGCTTTCAATCGACAACTGTGGTTCAAGAGTGCCAAGAAGATTATGGAACATTGAGTGCTGAGAGCTAGGTCTAGTGCTTCACGGAGTGCATCGTCTCCTCCATAGAAAGCACTACTGAAGTCATCTGCCAGGGAACCATCAGAGCGAGAAGCTCATTTCTTGGAAAACACCAATCGAAGGCGTTGACAGTAGACTGCGCCAGAGCAATGGTCATCTCCTGTCTGGATGGGTCACAGCAGGGGGACGCAGGTCTTCCAAACCAAGAGCAATGGAGCGCCCTCCTCAGGATCACTGCCCGTTTGTGACGTTTCTTCTGGTACGCACGCGTATTTGAAAAAAGCAAAAGCACAAGCTTGAGCCTAATAAAAGGTACGATAAATTCTGGCCCTCAGGGATAGACTCACCATGTTTTCAGCCAAACCCAGCTGAATGCAGCCTTCAGGGTTGGATTTCTTGTCGTACGGGTTCCGGGCTACTTCTTTCCATCCGGCATAGTAAGGTGAGGAACTCCTTGCCACCACTCTCTCAGCTCGCTCAGAAAGGGCCCCCTCCCTAGTTACTCTCTCAGCACCTCCCATCGCGTCAGGTGCTGCAGCTTGTGTGGAGCTATCTCTGGACAGAACGGGGTTGGTACTGGCCTGCTCCCTAGGTCCAAGTGCTGCTGATGGGTTCGACATGGTGCCTTTCACAAGGTGGAGTTTTTGACCAGCATTGAGTGGGTAACTTCGAAGGTTGTCAAGACACCAGGCGAGAGATACGCCGTCACGAGACAATGATCTGAGTCTTATGCGGTGTTTGTGTAAAGGGGACTCGACATTTGTGCAGTGGCAGGCATTGGAAGAGCTTTGTTTAGAGATAGAGCGAGTGGTGTGGAGATTCAAGCGAGTGCTAAGAGCAGAGAGGCCAGAATAAGCTACTTTGCACTGCATCTGCTACTTTGACCAATTGTCCAATTCCACTTATGCACTTTCTAGCATGATCTAGAGCGCCACCAGTGCAATCAAAGAAGCCCTGCACAAAAGAGGAAGGTATGCTTATTCAATTGGCGAGAATATTCGTTATGGCATACCAATGGCACTGGTGCAAGGTCTTTTCAAAGATGCACCTATGAGGCACCTATGCATGACGTGCACGCGGTGCAACCCACAGTAAGCGTACGTCAAGAATCACACAGGTCCAACTTATGCTTATGTGATTGCAAGCCCTGTGACCTTTTTCTGCATTAAAACCAAAGGCGCGCACCACTGCACCCACCTTCCAGTCTGGCGACGTTTCAATGCAGCCTTTCCTGGGATGTTAGCTCTTGACAGCAGCGTCGTAGGTCGAAATTGATCATGGAGGACGCGCCCTGCAAAAAAGTGAGCTCGATCGAGCTCACTTTTCGAAACACAATGCCATGCATGGGGAGCTGAACATACGTAGCGCTGGAGCCGGAGGCGCTCCAGAGGAAAGTTTAGGGTTCCATCTTCCTCCAGAAGGTACTGACACTATTTCGTGATGTAACCAAAATAGTCCGAAGGAACTTGCTTTAGTGTCAAACCTCTACATTGGCATCCTCTGCAGCAACACATTGCTTCAGCACTTGCTTTCACCGAAGAAAGCACTCTGGGCAGCGGTCGCTGCAGAGGAGTCTCCTTCTTGCTGCCTGAAACGCGAGCACCTCGTCCTCTTTCTAGCCTGCTTGAGAAGCGCGCAGCACGGCTAGCGCTCGTCTCTAGGGCTGCACCAAGGAGGTGGAAAGCATGGCCCCCAAGAAGGAAGCCGCCAAGGCCGCCCCGGCCAAGGCTGCCCCGGCCAAGGCTGCCCCCAAGGCGGAGGCGTCCAAGGCTGTCGCAGCAGCAAAGCCTAAGGTGAGGAGCCAGGCAGTCCGAAGAAGGGGTGTGGCGGTGATTGTTCTACCGTTGGTTTAGCAGGGAGATTGTTGCGAGGGCAGTTGCAGGGATTCTGAATACGTACTGATATGGAAGCCGTTACCATGGCCGTACGGTGAAGCAGGAGCAAGGCTTGGGTATTCTGCTGGGGCCTAGTTGAGCCCGCGGCTGTGTGGTAATGGTGGATTGCGGGAAGGTTTTCTAAGTTGAGGGAACTGTCGTCTTTCCAAACTTGGGTCAGCTTGTTCTGGAAACAGTGGTAATGGTTTCGTGATCATGAACGATGATTTCAAGGCCTCCGGTTGGAAGGTTAT
Source organism: Klebsormidium nitens (assembly GCA_000708835.1). NCBI lineage: Eukaryota > Viridiplantae > Streptophyta > Klebsormidiophyceae > Klebsormidiales > Klebsormidiaceae > Klebsormidium > Klebsormidium nitens. The sequence continues at coordinate 13,276 of DF237437.1, read as the reverse complement.
AGCAAGGAGAAATCTTTGTCGGTCCGTTCTGTTGGCCAGGGAGAGATCCACATTTCGCTTTCGATGGACACTGGCAGCCCCCAAGGGGGGGCGTGCTTCTACAAGAGCAGCCTGTTTTGGGGCAGTGCAGTAGTGTCGAGCACCAATTGGCTGGTTGTTGGCCTAAGTCCTTCTGAAAGTTTGAGCAGCTGGTTCAAGCGGCCTTGATTCGGGGACCTGCCAGAGCATACGGACATGCATCCGTCCAATATGGTACTTCAAATTCCAGGGCGCTCTTGATGTGTCTTGCACCGCTTTGTAGTTGTCAGTTTATCCAGTGCGCCAGGGTTTATAGTCGCAGCAAGGGATGCCGTCAGCCGATTGCAGGCACTGGCTATTGCACCTCAAGTGTGGTCTTTTTGATTCGGATGGGACAGGTTCTAGCACTTGGAAAGCGGATTGACAGAAGGCCTAGAGGTGTCTTTAAACGGAGGCTCATCCACAGCACAATGAACGGTTGGAGCCATCTCGATGCCCATGAGATTTGAATGATGTGGGAGTCGCTGGCGGAAGGCATCCAATTAGGGCAGTTACTCAGGCTGATCAAGATGGACAGTGTTTGAGGAATGGAAACGGGGGCAGACCCAAGGATTGAGGAATCATGTGTGGTTTCCGGCTGTTTAGCAGCAACAACTACCGTATGGCTGCTATTAGAGACTCCTTTTTGCCATAGATATTCGTCACGCAGTCCTCTTGCGCCCCTCTCAAACTGTTGGCAAGCGGGAGTGTGCAGTTTCGTGACTAGATTCAGTCAGCCCGCTGCAAATTGAAGAATGCCCTCTCGAAAGGTTTCTTTGCTTTGGATCCTTTGAAGACATTCTCTTTCTTAGCAGTGGGCAGATTGTTCCGTTCAGTTTCAAGGAAGCCTGAATCAGACAAGTATGTTTCACCACTTTCAAGCTGTGGGTGTAGTGCAAGTCGGTCTTTATGCTCCGGCCTCTCCAGCTGTTGACCAAAGAGGGTGCGCAGTTTTTTGGTCATTCACAGTTATTAGTTCCAGACTCACAAATATACTCATGACGTGATCTCAAGCTGAGTATCCTTTCCCCCAGGCCAAGGCAGCCAAGTCGGCTCCCAAGCCGCGCCTGCTGGCTGGCGGCATCAGCAAGGACTCGCGGTCGGCGTCCTACCACCGGAGGGGTCTGTGGGCCATCAAGAAGAAGCACGGCGGCAAGTTCCCAACGCACGAGAAGACGGTGAAGAAGGCCGAGGCTGCCAAGAAGGAGCCCCGGTTCTACCCGGCAGAGGACGTGAAGAAGCCGCTGGCCTCGCGGATCATCAAGAAGCAGACCAAGCTTAGGTGCGGGCACAAAGAAGATTTTGTTCTGATCCCCCCCCCCCCTCGAGCATAGACCAGGTTCGATGGCCATTCTGGCACGTTCGCCAGTGCAAGGACCAAGGCCTACATGGGGAGGCTCCAAATGTTGTGAGCAAACGTTGGCTAAGGCCGTCGCACGGGGTTTGTGGGGGCTTGTTGACAGGTTCGCTGATTGGCTGTGGGACTGCGGTTCCTTTTCGCGGTCCCTTTTTCTGAGGGAGTTGTTTGAAAGCTGCTCAGAGGTCTGAGCAATCATAGGCAGTGCCAGCCCAGCGACTTTGGTTTTCCAGGCGCCGTGCTCTTTCTAGTGGACTACAACGAGCTTAGCACACAACAACGAACCCAATATCCTTTCCATTCAGCAAACACTTGAAGCATTTCAATATTCTGATCTGCAGAGCCTCCATCACCCCTGGCACTGTCCTGATTCTGTTGGCCGGTCGCTTCAAGGGCAAGCGTGTGGTGTTCCTGAAGCAGCTCACGTCAGGGCTGCTTCTGGTTACTGGTAAGCGTGAATTTGATGGGTTACTCAAGACTGGTATGACTTAAGTAGGATTGACCAGTTGGAATTGCACCACAGTTGTTCAGTGATTGGTGACAAGGAGCTTGGTGCTGTTCTTTCTGAAAGAGATGCAGAAGAGCGTTGTTCCAATCGAAGGGTTCCCAAGACCTGCTCCAAAGAAGAACCGCGAATTGGTCAAGAAGGGTTGAGCTTTAGTCGTTCGATGGACGATTGCACTGTAGGAGGTTCCGTGTCATATAAGAAGCAGTGCAGAGAAGACCTTGGTTTTTTGAGATTAATATCCGAGGTACTTTGTTTGCCTGGGGGGCCCGCTACTGCTCCATAGAGAGGATGCTGATTTCCATGACGAGTACAAGACCATTTTGCCCCTTTCAAGGGGCCCAAGTGGTTCGTTTGTTCGAGATAGAAGGTTTTGCTGCTTGTGCTGCAGGTCTTTCAAGATGCCCAGAACGGTTTGATTTGTATGAAGTGGTTTCCGCTTTTGCTGCAGGTCCGTTCAAGGTGAACGGCGTGCCCCTGCGGCGGGTGAACCAGGCGTACGTCATTGCCACGTCGACCAAGGTTGACGTCAGCAAGGCGGACGTTGGCAAGATCGCGGACGACTTCTTCAAGAAGGCGAAGAAGGCTGCCAAGAAGGGCGAGAGCGAGTTCTTCACGGAAGACAAGGAGGTCAGCGCTGCACATGAAAACCCCCGCATTTCATATTGTGATTCTTGAGTATATTCAGCTTTCCTGCTCGTTTGAAGAAAGCTGCTCGTTTGAATGGTTTTTAAGCTGTGCTTCGTCTGATCAACAATTACAGTTGGAAAAGACATCGAGCTTCTTATATTGGCAACAATCTGAGTTGATACGCAACATCTGTGGAGGGACGTTGTCGGGACATTGCAGTTTAGAACGAGGAATTGAGCAGGGCAGGATGTTTGACATCTTCGCGTAGTTGAGGCCTTACAAAAAGCAGAAAGGGCATTTACATAGGACAGCGGCGTGGCGGCACGGGCAGTGTTAGAGAAAGATTCCATTGTTTCTTCATCAGCGTTCGCTGATCTGTGACTGCTGCCTTCTGGTTCTCAGTGGGAATCTGGTGGCTTTGAAGCGTCCGCTGGTGCCTATACTTCATCTGAGAGCGCCCTGAAACTGTGTCGACTTTCCTCAATTGTCCCTGCTTTTGACTTGTATGACTTCACTTCACAGGAGAAGGAGGAGGTGTCCCAGGAGAAGATTGACGCGCAGAAGAAGGTGGACGAGGCCCTGCTACCCGCCATTGAGAAGGTGGCCGACTTGAAGAGCTACCTTAGTGCGCGCTTCTCACTAACGTCTGGTGTCAAGCCCCACGAGCTGGTGTTCTAAGCGGAACCCTTTGAGCATCTTGAACATAACCGAAATCTGTCTCTCAATTTCGTGTCCCTTTCATCGGATGGTATGCGGATTTTGGTATGTGTTTGAGGGGGTAAGCGCTTCTACTTGATGGAATTTCGTATATCTTATATAATCTGCATGTGGATACATGGTAGAGCTTGTGCAAGGCATGGTGCAATACAAGCCTGTCGATTATCTGGTTGACAAGCTATTGAGATATTGTGTCCATGCATTGCATGCATATATTGCACTATACGGGTTTTGCCGGCGACCGTTTAAAGGTACCACCAGGCCATCATGTGCCAGCCCCATACCCGCCGAACAATGCAGGACATGAGCATTGCAATGGTTCAATATGATCCATAGTAATTGCATGCGTGGAAGTGCTCAGTCATATGATCCGCTTCCGCACAAATTAGGGAATCTAGAGCTGCATTGAACAGCGATAATTCATTCATTCAGTACACCCGATTCAGATTACTCAGCGGTTCATGCATAAGTTAAGCAATCTCAAGGATGCGGTTGAGAGCATGTGAGTTCGGGTCAGTGAGCTCGACACGTCTGCCGCCACGGTCGCGCATGAGCGTAATGATATATATTGTCCCCTAACGAACGAGGCGGCCGGTGCTGCAACTACAGTAGGGGCCTCCCCATTCTGGACGCAAATGATCTGCATGAAGCCTCACTGAAACGAGCAGTATGGTATCATTGGTGTACCGTACTCCGACTCTCCGAGGCCAAGATGAAAGTTGAACTTTCCGCAGATATCATGCAGACGGTTTCTCAGTCTTATTGGCTGCCAGCTTCAACGGCGAACTCAAAACCTGCGTTCGGCCGGCCTCCCTTGTATTCCAACTTATCGACGGACCTAAGCAAGCGAGGCATTCATCTGACGGTACTGGTAGATCCAAATGCCTGCACGTTCGCACGTGGACATCGACACGTCACGTCCCGTGGGTTTTCTGCCCGTTGATGACGCCAGCGTTCAGGGTGCACGTTGTACGGACAGACTCCCTGAGACCCGGGCCGAAGTTTGCGCAGGGAAGTCACTCGGAAACTGGGGCGGTCCACCATCCTGCAAAGCTTTTGGGTGTTCCCTTTTCAGCTGTGGGTCACCAAAAGCTGAGCAAAGTGCAAGTTGCAGCTGCCGCGGCGCATATGCAGAGACAGGAGAAGGGGAGTGGCGCTCTGTAGAGACTCCTCCGGAGCAGCATTCCACATTATCAGGTGTTTGCCTGGGGGTTGCAATTGCCCTGGGACATTAAGGTTTTTGAAACTCAAAAGCTTGTGTTCCTAGCAGACCTCTGAACGGAGGAGCTGAAAGAGCAAGGCGGAAGGCGGGGGTTGAAAAGCCTGGATCTGCTATGCTTTGAGCTGCCCTTGAGCTGAAGTTCAGTTCTCCAGATTAGGCAGCAGGTTTGGGTGGTGAAGCTCTGTGTGCTAGTGCCAGCTCCTCCTGGACCTAAGCACTTCTGCATGAGCACAAGCAGGTGAGAGTTTCTTGTTGCTGGCTGATTCTCATTTCGAAAGTCTAGTTGGTCTTTGTTGGTGCTGGAACAACTCCGGTACCTTGAGTACATATGGGAATCAGGAGGTTGTTTACAATTGCTGCGACTGTCTCTAAAGCTCGCATAACTGTCAAGGACGTCGTTAATTCTCTAGTCTTTGGTGGTACGCATGTACTTCCTACAGGGGGAAGAGCGAGCCTCTGTCATTATCCAGGCCTCAACTTGGATTGGTGGTTGTTAAGTATAAATGAGAAACTAAGCGCTGCTCTTGATGCAACATTCATGACAATTAATGTTAGTACTCTGGCTTAAAGTTTAAAGTCTAGTTCTAAGTTGTTTAGGAATAAATTGACCTGCCTACATTAGTTCAACTTGTTCTAGAGACTGATTGACTGAGTGCTTACATGCAAGTTAAATACTGACAGATCCACAGGAGTTCTTTGATCACTTACATAATTCAAGGTTTTGTATTAACCCAAGAGAGAGGTCCGGAAAGATATGCTTCTGAAACCTTCTTCATCTCACTTTGGCAGACATGTTTTGACGTTGTACCCAAGTCCTTGCCTGTTTCAAAAGTCCTGGGGATGAGAAGCACTTTGATGTTCCTGCTTCAATCAGATTGCATTGCAACAAACGTTTGTTCTGGAAGTGTTGGAAACCCTCAGGCAGCAATTGCGATCATGCAACTGATGGCACTGTACTAAACTCCTCGCCCCCCTGGCCTGCAGATTACAACCCTCAACCATGAAACGGTTTTTCCCGGGCCGCGTCCGAGTTGGCCGCACCCAGGCTGAACCCTCCCCCCCCTTCCAAGCCCTCCTGCCTAGGGGCTGGGACGCTACCTCCCCCGCAGCCAACCACAACCCGCCACCTGGCTCATCTGGGTGCAACTGCGAGAGCGTTCCATTGGCCTCTCACCAAGGTGGCTGTTCTGTAGAGAAAGCTTTGAAGAAAAGAAACTCCGAAACAAGCAAGAAGTCGCGGCCCCGATCGTTTGCTAGCTGGTTTGGGGCGGAGAAGAAAGTCGTGGCGTCTCCAAAACGGGGGGGCAAGGAGATCGCAGAATGCGACGTTGACGGCAGATACTACAGCAAGAAGGCGGTGGGGGTTGAGCAGGGCCAGTGCCCTCAGAAGTTTCTCGATGTTGAACAAGGCGGGGGGGGTGACTGGGAAACTGCTTCCTCGAGCATGGCGCCCAAAGAGACGATTGTGCGTCGGAAACTAGTTTTCCCGGGCCGGCCAGTGATGAAGGCATTCCAGTCGTGCCCAGTAGAGCCGATCAGCAAGATCCCCACAGTCTTGCCCTTTGTCTATCCCCCCTCCAAAAACGGCAGCCCCGACGAAAACCGGGAACCCCTGTCCTTCGCTGGGGGGCTAGTAATGCAGCCGCGGAAGGCGGCGCCTGGGGGGGGTGCGCGGCGAGAGGTCTTTGGTGTTTTGGAAGAGAAGCCCAGGGGCGGAGCTGCCCCCCTGCAGCGGTGCAAGAGCACGGTAAATCTGTCCAGCTTTGCGCAGGGGGGGCAGAAAAGTGAGCCGGTTGCGGGGGGTGAACTGGGGAGGATCAAGCGCCCCGGGACGCTGAAGCGGGTGGCGTCTCCAGTGGCGATCCAAAGCCCCGGGGGGAAGTATCTGAAGCGGTTGAACGATGGGGTGGATACCCCGGTTCTGATTTTGAGCGCGCACAGTCACGGGCTGCCCAAAATGCGGAGGAAGTCGGGGGAGGGCGTGAGGCGGCAAAGCTCGGGGTCGGCAGAGGGGTTGCTTCCGGGTCTGTCGCAGCTGAACATAGGCCTGCGGTCGCCGGCGGAGGGGGTGTTTGACCCCCCAAAAGATTCTCCCCCAATCTGGAAACGACGAAGGGTGTCCTGCCCCAGGAGTATTGCGGTGCCGATGCCACCCCCACCCATTTATGCCTCTTGATAGACTTACAGGACCGATACAGGTAGAGATTCATGTTGATGCTTCTGTTCAAAGTCAGGTAGTGTCAGTAGTGGCACGCACGGAGACGTAAAGGCACGTTGGATCATTGCCATTGCTAAATGAAGGTTGCGGACACGCGGCGGGGCTGTCATGCCCGAAATCAAGGATCTTGAAGTTGAGGTTGCCAGATCGATCGGACTTGCTAGGTCAACGAGGTCGATTATGCAAGGTCTTAACAATTGAATGCGGGAATCCATGAAGAAGATGTCATCAGCTTTCAGAACGCCCCTTATCCACAATGAGCTGTAGGTAGGCGCTTACATGGAGCATCGTACATGGATTGCACAGGGTTCGGCGAGGTTCGAAGAATCCTCAATGATTCATAGCTTGACTGAACTGCAATGAATGATGCTCTTGGAGCACACGCCGCTGCAGTGCGCACAGGCTTACTTCCGACTACCGTTGTAACTTCCAGTCATGTGCACTGCAGAGCTACATCAAACGGTTCCACCGGCCAGAATGCAAGGCCAGAATGCAATGCTGTGCAGTATATTGAAGGACTGTCACGCTCTTGCAATATCAGGCTCCCATTCCATGAGAAGTCTCCGTTCAGCAGGCTCGAAGTCTTCTCTACTAATGTTAGGCGCTGGCATGCATTGAGAACATTTGGCGGCCTTAGATATGGTCGATAAGTTTGAGATCATGCGCTGATCGAGGCTGTCATGTCTGCTCGCAAGACAATTTCGTCTGTCACACATGTTTCATTACTGCGTCGAACTGTATGCATTCACAATTCACAGTCCTGTACGATCGATTGTGTACTTGACCACTAAGCCAACTTTTAAGTTTGACGTCAACTACGCAATTTCAAATCAAACTTGATGGTCACCCTCATGCCATGTTCATGATCACTGCATGATCCAGAACCCGATTCATTTCATGATATACCTAGGAGTGCCGCGTGGCAAGGCCCCAGCTGAGAAAAATAAGCGCCAGTCATCATTGTGGCGCGCACATCAATCTCAGTGCTATTGAGGCTGATCTCCAGACATTGTACACGCTGGAGGCACAAGAATCCATTTGTTCCATGCAGCTTCTTTATTTTTTTGCCGTGATGCATGTTACTTCCAACGCATACCAGAAGACGCGGTTTGTGAAGTTCCTGTGCTTGCAAGGTCGCTCAACTTTCGAGTAAAAGTCCTCGATTTGTGGATGATAAGACTTTCAATGTGTCATTTGAGAGGGACAGTTGCTCAGTACAGTAACGTCTCTGTCTTTGGCAATTCGAAGCATAACCACGAACCTAATCAGGTGTCATTTTTACCAACTCACAGATCAAATCATCTCACACCCCAATGAAAGATGTCTCAAAAACCATTAGGGACGGCTAATCTCTCAGTAGCTTTCCGATTTTGACTGCGTGCGCTAACCCAACACCTGCAAAAAGTACTCTGTCACCAACGCAGGAACTTCGCTCAAGCTCCTCTTCGACTTCTGACTCCACTTAGTGCTTGACGTCATAGTTGACGTAGAGGTAGTACTCATTCCCAGCCCCAGGGAGCCCGTTGATCACGGTCGAGTTCACGGTGGCTTCCCCCCGGACGTACTTAAAATCGTCCGATCCGCCAATGATGGAGTACCGCCGGGTCAGGTCAGACGTGTAGTAAACACCTGCAGGCGCATGGAAGGTAACCGTTATGAAACCAGGAAGAGCTGGGTAGAGTGTATTCTGAAAAACTTCCGAAAGGAGGCAGGTCGGGTACCAATCGACTGCTCACCATACGAGCTACCGTATATGGTGAAACGTAGACCAATGGTGCCATTCACAAGGCAAGCACTAGTGCAGGATGTGAGTTTGCAAGACAGGCAACCTCCAGATACATTATTGGACTCTTGCAATGGGGCCCTCTGGTGTTCGGTCACTTGCCAACGACCCTTGTGTTCAGCATGCATTTCCAACAGAGTTCAGATGTCTTCAGCCTGCTCCAATCACATGCACTTGATAGCTTTTATGGAAAAGGCCCTGGCAGCGTCTCATGCACCTGTCATCCACAACGAACAAAATTGTTTGAAGGACGAGTCAAAATCAGGCCTTCAGCCTGGGAAAATGAACAGCAAGGCTCAGACTGCCTTCAAAGAAAGTGGACACGTTTCCATTGAGAGACAAACTCCCTTGATCAGGGACCAGTCTCATCTGCCAAAAGCTTACCCGAGAGAACAATGGTGCTCCCAGCGTAGTGCCCTTCCCGGAAGACAATAGTCAGTTGGGCTTGGAACAGGGTGGTCGTGTTGGCGGTCGGGCCGTTAACCACGGTGCTAACCCCGGTGAGGTGGCCATAGAACTCGCGGGACCTGGGCGTGAAGTCACCCAGTGTCTTGTTGATAGCGTAGACGTTCTGGGAGAAGGCAGTGTAGTCGCCAATGCGCGTGGCGTTGGCAACAGCGGGAAGGGTGAGGTAGTCGGCGCTGCGGGCCCCAGGGGATTGGGTGTTCTCAGCAACGAGCCTGCAAAGAAGAGGCAGGGGGAGGTTCAGAACCGGTGGATGAAAGATCATCCCAAACAGGGGGCTTTGGTAAGGAGGGGGTGGTTGGGTCCTTGCTGATGTGAGATAAGATTGCAGATGCGACGTGTGCCAGCAGCTGCACTCCGTCAGCATCGCAGGCGGGGAGGGGACAAAGTGGACAAGAAATTGGGTGTTCGACCACCGTGCAAAGAAGAGGGTAAGGAAAAGGGTCAGAACGGGTGGATACTGGGCCTTTGAGAGGGGGCCTGGGGAAGGTTGGTTGATCGGGTCCTTTTGGGCTGCAACAATGTGATTAGATAGCAGGTGGTGATAGCCAAAAGTGGCAGATCGTGTCGAAACAAGGGGAATTTCGCCATGGTTCTCACCCAAACCAGAGCCATTGTTGCGCACTGGCCAATAGCGGCGCCCCCCCTCCCCACCACTCCTCCCACCTCAAACTCAGCCCCTCCCCCTCCCCTCCCCCCTTTTGAGATTCCCACTGCTAATTGACAATGCGGTACCCTTACAGATGGTAAAAATTGGCATGATAGTCTGCACTGACAAGTCCAAGACCGACAGAGAGAAGCTAAAAGCCAAAGTTGCACAACCTGAATTGGATAAATTCCAAACTGTGAGTAGAGCGCCAGCAAGCCTGGTGTTGTGGAGTCTAAAACCTGAACATACAAAGGGCCGGGGATGCCAAAAAAGGGGTGGTGCACACTACTTAGCATGGAGGATAAGTACCACCTGGACAGACCTGATGATAATCTCAGACAGCGATCATGCCAGCCACCAACATACACACACATCCAACTGCGCCACTACTCAGCGCTGGCACCAGGACTCCCAGTCAGTAAGTGAGCTCAGTCCAGCCAAGACATCTGCAAAGCAGCTCAAACAAAGAATTCCACAAAGCATCCCAATTCTCCTTCCAACTCCTCAGCAGAAGCTGGTGAAAGCAGGTAGGAGCAGATTCGAGTGGACTCACCAGAAGGTTCCGTTCTCAGAGTGCGCTGTGCAGGGGGTGGCGATGACCAGGAGCGCCAAAGCGGCCAGGACAGCAAGAGGGGAGGGAGCCATTTTGTCAGCAGCTTTTACAGATTGAGCAGCAAGGGTGGCGTGACGTGCTGCGAATTGTTAAGGGCAGAAAATCAAAAGTCAAGGTTGGTAGGAGATGGATTGGGAATGCGCTAACAACTGTGGAATCTGAAGTTTCTTATCTGCGCCTGAAGAAGTGCTTGTCTTGGAAATTGTGCGCTAATGTTGCGGACAAACTTCAACAGTTACACCTTCGGTTCTCAAAGCAACAGACGACTCAGGACTACCTAAGAGTCTGTCGACAATCCACATCATCGAGACTCAGTCTGAGTCTCGACTCGATGGTTGAAGTGGCAGCATTGCAATCCGATTCGGACCAGCGCCCTGTGCAAAATCGGACTCAGTGCGGTAATCATCATGTCGACATTCTGAACCATTCCGAT
>DF237438.1:35175-68835 GCA_000708835.1 Klebsormidium nitens | reverse complement strand
AGGCCGGATGAACCCGGCCCATCGGACGGCCGAGAAAGTTGGGGGGAATTGGAGACTCGCGCCGCCGCCCGTGCCGCACGCCGCGGCCACAAGCCGATTGCCCGGGTTTGGGCAGGGTTTAATGGATTCCGTCCGATTGCATTCCTCCGCCGCGGCGCGCTTGCAGAACACAACCGGACCGTCCAATCAACGGAAGCCTGAAGTTTGTTTAAAATTTTATTTGCACTTTTGAACTGAGAGAGAAGGGCTGTTCCTCCAGCGCAACACCAAGGTTGCCAGCATTGCTTGGCAGTCAACACTTTGGCATCTCACAAGGCCTTCCACAAAAGTGCAACGCAACGTTTGAACCCAGCGGTTGCGCCTTTGAGGTTCTGCAAAATCAGGGGCCAAAAGCAAAGGGTTTTACTTTGACACTGGACGGAAAGAGCGCGTCGGCCTGTTGTTAGCTGCGGGAGGGGCGTGGTTCCAAGCCAGGATGCAAAGTGTGGCTAGCACGAGTGGTTGTCACTATTCAGGGATGGCGGCGGCAAGGGTATGGCCTGCGGCAAGGGCGCTAGAGAAGGCCATCGCACGGCATGTCCTGCCACTCAGGTAACATGAAAGAGAGGCTTTCTGAATGAACCGTTTGTCCTTTTTGGGATATAGAACGGGCGTAGGAATTACACTGTCCACACTGAAGCATTCAGCCAGCATTAGTTTGTGACTATGGGACCCCCACCGGCACTACAAAGGTCTTGCAAGAGTTCCGCAACATCAGTGCCTCCCAGATGCATATTCCGACAGATAGATCTCTGGCTGAAGAGCTTTAACAACTGAATCGGTATAGCTGGATGGGCATTGATACAAGAACTGCTTCATTTGAATACCAACATAGTCAAAGCGTGAAGGGTAGATTAGGGGTTTACTGTACTTTTGCCCCTTGGTATTAATCATCATGGACCGGCACCCCCGCCCATGCCTTCTGCCGCCATTGCATACATCAGCAGTGCGCTTACTGCCTGTCCGCTTCTGCAGGATATCCCGAGGCGTGTCCGCCCCGAGTCTTCCCCCCACATTTCACACCAGCTCCCTCCCTCAACCTTCCTGTCACCACAGCCTATTCTCGACCACTTTCATTCCCCCCAACCTCTGGTCCTCTGCAAGCAGCTCCCCCCTCTTGCCCTCCTTATCTCGGCGGCCCCTGTCTGTTGCGGCGGTCGCCTCCACCGTGCAAGAGAGTGTTGCGGAGGCCCCACAGCATGTGCCTAAAAAGCCGGATGGACCGCCTGAGAGGGAACGAGTGGAGCTGCCCACCAACGACTCCTCAGAAACCCTCTTGAAGATCCGTCACACGGTACGCAGATCAGGGCAAAGAGTCTCTTTAACCACTTTGATGCACAACGTTTTCACTCAAATGTTATGTATGTGATGCGGACTTTTGAGAACCAAAAATTTGCAATGCTGTACTCTTGTAGCAGCTTGATGGCTAAGCAGCTGATCAGTGTCATGTGTAATCCACACAAAACAGAGTGTAGGAGAAGGAGCCCAAGGCTTGGGTCTGAACTGTAAGAGGTGTCATTAATCTCGCTTGTTTTGTGCGTAACAGAGCGCGCATGTGATGGCGATGGCGGTGCAGAAGCTGTTCCCCGGGACACAGGTCACGATTGGTCCCTGGATTGAAAAGGGCTTCTACTACGACTTTGACACCAAGGAGCCCATCACGGACAAGGACCTCAAGAAAATCAAAAAGGAAATGGTGAGGCCCCCACTGGACCATGGCCCCATTTTTCAGGCTCAACTCTTGAATCATACTTACTCGCTGAGATTCCTCCAACGAGTTTCAAAATCAGCTATTACGGTGTTCTGCCCAGAGTCATTGCCCAAAAGTTGCCTTTTTCATCTCCCCTTGAGACGTATTGAGTTCATAATCGGGTTGTGGTTCCCTTGTCGGAGGAGGCCCAACCCCTGGGGCTTGACAGGGCACCCCTTTGGGCGACCAGCTTGCAAAATCCTCTCAAGCAGCTCAGAGATACAGGGATTCTCCCAGTTTCCATGAGCATTCCTGTGTGCAGGCGCGCATCATCAGCAAGAAGCTGCCGCTGACGCGGGAGGAGGTGACGCGTGAGGAGGCACGGAGACGGATTGAGGAGATCCAAGAGCCGTACAAGCTGGAGATCCTAGACGGGATCAAAACGGAACCAATCACAATCTACAAAATAGGTGAGACATTGCTGGACATTGTTAAGGAGGGTCAGCCTCATATCAGTTCAGGCCAATCAGCTCATCAGGATGTCTGCAATATCTGAGGTGGTTGCAGAAAGTCGTTGTACATAGTTAAACCGTGCCTGTCCTGAATCTGGGGGGACAATCAGACTCTTCCAACTTGGCACTCCCACATACCGGTTTCAATGCTGGTGGCAGATCCGTTGAGGAAGAGGAGTGGCGTTTTAGCCCCCGCTGAACATCGGGCTCCTGACAGGAGTGAAACAGTGGAAACATATGATGGGATTGCGTTTTTGGCCAACCCGATAGGCATGGACCCTTTGACACGTGTCAAACGATACGACAATTGTATCTGCAGGGGAGGATTGGTGGGACCTGTGTGCGGGGCCGCACGTGGAGCACACGGGGCAGTTGCCGGTGAAGGCGATTGAGCTGGAGACGGTGGCGGGGGCGTACTGGCGGGGGGACGAAAACCGGCAGCAGCTGCAGCGCATCTACGGAACCGCCTGGGAGAACGGTGAGATAACGGGAGTGTGCGTTCTGAGGTTCTCTGAAAGCATTTGGCAGAAATTGACATGTGGGAAGAGTTCGTGTTCTTGCAACTTAATCAGGACGAGCATGGATGAGTGGCGATGTCTTTTGCTGCAAGAAATTGCAACAAGGAGTTGGCGTTTTGTCGTTGTTATGAAAGCTTTCGCGTTGCCTCTTCACAACGTTCAAATTGGGTCATCGTCAAACAAACCCCCTATGAGAGTTCTCGTCGCTGATCCCTTTGAATAAATATTTCAAGTGGCAAGCTTCCTAGGAGCCCTCCCTTTTCTCCTTACGACCGCTGAACAAAACAGGATGCCGCGTTCTGTGCAAGGTGCTGCTTCGCCCTTTTCGAAGTTTCCTTCTGCCAGCGTAACCTTTGGAAAAGTGTCAAGTTTCCGCTCGTCCATCGCTCAACTTTGTTGCAATCCGCTCGCAGAGGCCCAGCTGGCTAAGTACGTTTACCCCCGAAGTATCTTCCGGCCAGCCTGAGATTTCAGACCGCTACTCCGTTCCGCTCTTTCCTCTAACATTCCGACGCTATTTCCCCTCCGCAGAGGCGCAGCTGGCGGAGTACGTGTACCGCACGGAGCAGGCGCGGCTGCGCGACCACCGCAAGCTGGGGCAGGAGCTGAAGCTGTTCAGCATCCAGGACGAGACGGGCAGCGGGCTGGTGTTCTGGCACCCCAAGGGCGCCATGATCCGCAGCATCATCGAGCAGTACTGGAAGCAGCAGCACCTGCGCAACGGCTACGAGCTGCTCAGCACGCCGCACGTGGCCAAGCTGGAGCTGTGGAAGACGAGCGGCCACTTCGACTTCTACAAGGAAAACATGTTCGACCAGGTGAGAGAGCAACGGCGGATCTGAGCGTTCTGAACCTCTTGGCATGATTTCATGTTTGGCCCGAGGTTGAGGAGGTGCGGGTTGAAGATCTTGATACGAGTACGTTTAAAAGTGCTGAGATCGACGAGACTTGTGGGCAATATTCCCGTTGTGGGTGGGAAGAGAGGGTGCCGTAGGATCGTCAGGAAGCATCTGAAACGCCCAAGCCATTGCTCGGAGCGGGCGGAACCTTATGTGTCAGCATAAGTGCGAGAACAATCCTACTAGGGTTCGAAATTGCACGTTTCTTCGGTTTGAGTTGTACGATCAGAGGGACTTACCTCCTCCGAAGCTCCCAGCACATCAGACACAGCAAGTGGACGTCAAGCTGCCTGTGTGTGACTGCTAAGACCCTGTCCCCTCCGGTGCACGCAGATGGCGGTGGAGGACGAGAAGTACCAGCTGAAGCCGATGAACTGCCCGTGCCACATCGCGATCTACAAGGACAGCCTGCACAGCTACCGCGAGCTGCCCATCCGCTGGGCGGAGCTGGGCACCGTCTACCGCTACGAAAAGTCGGGCACTATGCACGGCCTCTTCCGCGTGCGCGGCTTCACGCAGGTGCGCCGCTGAATGTGCTTGGCAGAACGTGGCCTCATTTCGTTAAACTGATGTCTAGGAGATGGTCTCGTGTTGTCGTTGACGGCTTGGAAGAGGAAAGCCGCTCCTCTGCAGACCTCTCCAAGAGCTTCGTTGCAGGAAATCACGGTCGATAAGGGTGCGGGGCACAAGATGTTCACCAGTGCCAGTTTCTTCAAGCCGTGATCCGTTCGGTGTACACAATTTGTTCTTGTCAACCCTGCTTCGGCAGTCACGGAGCCACTCGCTAATGTCAGACCGACAGGGTATGATGGAAGAGTCCCGTTAACGTGTTTTCAACGCCGAAGTGGTTCGAAACAGCCTCAGAGCCGCTGTGCATATATCTCACCTGCGGCCGTGCTTTTCCGTGCAGGACGACGCGCACATCTTTTGCCTGCCGTCCCAGATTGCGGACGAGATTTTGGGCGTGCTGGACCTGACGGAGGCCATTCTGCGGCAATTCGACTTCACCAAGTTCGAGGTCAACCTGTCGACGCGCCCCGAGAAGGCCGTCGGCAGCGATGGAATCTGGGAGCGCGCCACCACCGCGCTGCGCGAGGCGCTCGACCGCAAGGGCTGGGAGTACGGGATCGACGAGGGCGGCGGCGCGTTCTACGGACCGAAGATTGATATTAAGATCGAGGACGCGATCGGGCGGCGGTGGCAGTGCTCCACTATCCAGGTGAGGACACGTGGCACCGCTGTGGTTGATTTTGCTGGGGTCGTTGAGAAAGGGGGGTGGCTGTTTCCGTAGCAACCATCTGTTGTTTTGGAAGCGTGAGAGCAACATCCAAATTTCCTGTCGGCGAAGGAGTCTGGCAATCGAGGACTTCCCTAAAGTCGGGCGAACTTTTTGCCGATGGAGATGGGGATGGGGATTGCGTACGTGCAGAGCTTGATCATCCGAAAGACCGCTGGGGACCTTGACCGGCGTAGTTTGTCTCGTCCTTTCTCAAGGCTGTTGGAGGATTCTCTCTCATGACCTGTGTCCCTTTTTCCTGCTGCGGCAAGTTGTCACGAGCCGTCTCGTGACCGAGTCTTTCCCTTCGCCGCGCACAGGTGGACTTCAACTTGCCGGAGCGGTTCCAGATGGAGTACCAGGACGCGGACGGCGAGCGCAAGCGGCCCATCATGATCCACCGTGCCATCTTCGGCTCGCTCGAGCGCTTCTTCGGCGTCCTCATCGAAAACTACGCAGGTCAGCCGGAAGTCTGTCTATCTCAACTTGGTGATGCCTCGTTGTCAGACTACGTCTCAAATGGAGGGGTTCGCTGCGGTCTCTCTAGGTTTTGAAACTCACCAGTGATTCGATGTGCACGTCGACATAAGCGACAGCATGAAGAGTGTCTCTTTCGGCTGCAAAACTCAACGTCTCGAATCCATGTCGCGAGTAGTCTGCACAAAAGGGTTGACTTGGGCAAGCTTCGCAGAGTAGCGAGATTCAGCCGTCCATCCTAAGGGGTGCTACTTGCCATGGACGCTGACGACTCTTCGCTCTTGTCGCTCGTTCTCGGGTCAATACCCTGCGTCTCCCGTGCAGGCGACTTCCCGCTGTGGCTGGCCCCGGTGCAGGCGCGCGTGCTGCCCATCACAGACTCGCAGGTCGAGTACGCGCACCGCGTCGCGCGGCAGCTCAAAGCGCACGACATCCGGGTGGAGGTGGTGTCAGGGGAGCGGTTGCCCAAGCTGGTGCGCAACGCGAATGCGGACAAAATTCCGCTCCAGCTGGTGGTGGGCAAGCAGGAAGAAGAGCACGGTTCGGTGGCCATCACCGCGCGGGGGCCGAACGGGGATCGGAAGCTGGGGGAGGTTGACGTGGCCGAGCTGGCGGAGCGGTTGAAGGTGGCGGAAGCGGCCAAGAAAAGGTGGTTCGACTAGAGGGGACAAAGCACCGTGCGAGGTGTGTTGCACGCTTAAGGTAGCTCGGTAGTGTTGGCTGCAAAATGGGGCCGACTTTGTCACACCTGGATTCGTGTTGATGGGCTGAAACTCTAGGCCGGAAGGCAGCCGGTCTGCTGGTTTAAGTGAGCCAGAGACCGTTTGTCTTCAAAAGAACAGCGGGGGTCAATGGTCCCAAACCTGTCAATCGTCAGGTATGCATATTGAAGGTATCATGCACATCAAGCCAGCGAGCTGCCATACAGTACGCATGGCGGGCAAAGAATGTACTCAATGATGCGGCACTTATAAGCTGCACACAGCTAGCCCCGATCGCTTCCGACGACGCCATTTGCTGTTCACAACTTTGCATGATCAGCATGACTGATGTCGGTTGCGGACTCACAGGCTCATGCATGCTGCGCCTGGCCGGGCTTAAGGAAGTCGCAATCAAAGAGCCAGGACGACAGGCGTTATACGCTGGATGTACATATACGCACTGATCATGTTGTGACGTACATGCATGTATTAGTATGAGTCCGAAAGCAATGATGGATGGAAATAATACTGCAAGACCTATTAGACATGAGAGGGATAGCTGAATTATTATATATGTACGTAGGCATTTATAATGAACCACATGTGACGGTCAATAGAGTTGTAACGTGTCGAGGCATGTTCCATGCGCAGTCCTTGCCACTCTTTAGCTTTCTGCACGCAAAGAAATTGAGAAACGATGCCAGGCCGACCATTCGACAATTATTCGACAAATGCCGAGGCAAGGTCAACTTCGATTGAGGCTAGCGGGTCACATGCCGCCACGTTATGGCACGATGGATATATAGCAGTAATGATTGATGCACTTGTGGCACTGAGTGCTCCTTAGCATGCCCGCTCTGGCTGCACTGAGGCCAGTAATCATTTGTGAGCTCTCGTTCAATTTGAGTTTCTCCAACACGCGGTCCATAGTATCGAACCGGCAATATGAGACGTCTTGCTCGGCACATACCCTGCCTCGCGATTCAGACGGATCGATTGGATCTCATACACGGACAAGTCACGGTCGTCATGGCGAGTGGTCCCACCGGGCAGAACTTCGGAACATCTCCATTGCTTGGTCTTATGTTCAGGAGATTGAATCCAGCCAGGCATCAAAATCCTCATCTGCTGGGGCAGTAGGTTTTGATCTAGCCGAGACTGGTGCCGTACTTCGTTGCTCAGGTCTCGATTCTGCCTTCACACTTCGGGTAAGTTGGGACGCACTCCCTATCGCAGTACTCTCAAGCAGTCGTTCTGAAGGTGTAGCCGCACTCATCGAGCCCGCACTAGCCACACCCGTTCTTGTCACGCTTGTTGCGCCTCCATTGGAAGCAGCCCTGTCCGGTAGCACGTGCGCTTGGGACTTGGACGCTGACGGGGTCAAAGCAGCTAGAAGAGCGTCTATGTCATCATCTGCAGGAGACGCCCTTTCTCCCCGCTGACTGTGTGAAGCTGCTTCTTCGTCTGCTTCCCTAGCAGCAGGACTGGAAGTTTGTCCTTTCAACAGACCGATCCTGCCCGCTTCAGCCCTCAGAGAATTCGTCTCCGTCCCTTGATGCGGTTCGGCTTGAGCGGACTCGCCCCTTCCAACGCCTGATGGTCGAAGCAGACTGTCTCCTGAAACTAAGGGACGGGTCCCCAACTTCCCCCGACTTTGTCCAACTGCGCCCCCGTTTCGCCGTTCTGGCAGAGCCTCCTCTTTAGCAGCTGGCCTTGCACTCCCACTGCCCTGTATTGATCCGTTCCCCTCCGTTACCTTTACGGCCTGACCGCCTCGGCCGAGAAGCACATTCAGAAGATCTGCGTCGTCCTCTTCCTTTTGACCTGAGGGAGACAGCTCGGCTTGCCGTGCGCCGCGCGCCTCCTCCCCCTTTGAAGTCCTGCTACATGCGGATTCTGGCGCTTTGTCTTTCCCGTCTGATAAGCGAGAGGTTCCTGCTGCGGGTATTTGGCCCTTTCCCTGGAGACTCGTTTTCGGGACAGACAGGGCTGCCGCAACAGAGCCCGTAGGGTCTACAGTTACTCCCTCAACCCCGCTGGTTCTCGAAGTTGCAGTAACCGGCTCCCTAAAGGGCGGCTGCTCTTTGGAATACGCCCCTGCATCTCGGAGTTCGACCGCTCTGTCGGTTTCCAAGGCCTCAATTGTGGCACCCTCTTCTTCCTGCACAACCTCGTTCTTGTCAGGTTACAAAATCCGCCTCAACCATTACAATTCGAACGAAGCTTTTGATACCCGTTGCGTCCAATTGACATTAGCGTCCAACTACGTCTCCCTTTTCAAAGGAGAGTATTGCTTGATGACTTTGCTTTGGCAACGAAGAGACGGCAGACTGTACAGTGTTTGTAGCTGCGTTCAAATCTTATGTAAGCTGACAAGTGCAGCCAGCTGATCGTTAATGCAGATGATTGCTTGCTGATTGAAATAAGGGGATGAAAGCACAGCGGCTCACCTCTTGTGAGCTGAGAAGTTCGTCTTCCAGCCCAAGGCGCTCAGCCATCGACAAGTACGACAAGGCCTCATTCAAAATGGACAGATTGATGTTGAGTGGCAAAGGCTGGAAAGGAAAAGCGATCTACTGTCAGCTTATTCTGGTTCACAACAGCAAAGTTGGCGCTGAAAAGAACCTGCAAGTGATTAAAAAACCAACCGCTTCAGATCCAAAGCTGGCCAGTGCCTGAAAAATGGTCTTGAAAGTGACAGTTAGCCCGAAGCTGGGCTTGTCTGAGCGTTAGCACGAGGAGATGACTTATGTCAGGAAACCGGATATGCGAGCGAGCCACAACACGTACCTTTTCTTCCATGTCATGCGTCTGAAAGTGATCCTCAATGTCCAGGTCGAAGTGAGCCAACAGTGAGACGCTGCCACCACTGAGAAGGGCATCTGAAACAACAAGATGCGGTCACTTGAGTAGCGGGCAGACTTTGTAGCACAGTCACATTCCTTGCTTACGCTGTGTGATAGGCAGATGTTGTAATTATTTGAATTCTCTGTGAAGAGCATTCTTCTTTAGCACGACAATTTTTGTTGAGAGTAAACGAAAGCATTGAGGCCCAACTGTCATGCCACCAGCGGCCTCAAGTACCACCAAGAAGGCTGCAGCTAGAGTGAACCTTGGTTACTCAGAAACTCAGAAGGCTTTGTTTTTCTTCCAAGACTATCCAGTTCGCTACATCATCGATTGGCAGTGGAACAAGTTAGTCCACCACTAAATATTTTGAGCATTCTAGATCGTTTCGGGCCAGTGCGCATTCATACCCCACAAGCAAGCTGTGACCACTCACCAGCTTCTTCAAGCAGCAGATTGTAGTCCAACCCCTCTGACTGCTTTTTTGCTACTTCTTCCATCACCCCACCATCATCCAAGGTGCCTGCGCCATCTGCTTCCCCAGGCTCCATGTACCTGTCCCAATTTGAACCAAGCCTATCGTTTGCGCCCGATCTTTTCGTACGGTCCTCGTCTGTTTCAATGTCTTTGCCCACTGTTCTCCCTTCCGCTCCATCTGTGGCCACCTCGTGGCCTTGCCCATGATGTTGGCCCCGCCCCCGAGACTTATACTGCAAATTTTTGAAGCGCTGTGAGCGAGAGTCTCGCTTATGGTCCATCATACGCGATGTCGCCGCCCCTCACTTCCTGCCTTTCAAATGATTGCGCTGTGCACGGGGCACTTGATCAAGTTCACTGGTGGAATCTAAGAATATGCCCCACCTGAAACAGGCGTTGCATGTGCAGGTCGACAAAAAGTCCCTATTTGCAAGGCTCCAGCTACACCAGCTCCAACACAGGCAGACTGAGACCAACTTGAAGGTTCGTAGAGCTCTATCTAGCTCGATTGAAGAATTGTGAAATGGTCTCAGGAGGAATTTACGTACATGGAGGAAGCATGTACGGTACATGTTGGATTTAGGTATAGGCTTTTCTGGGTCTCCTTGCGCGCATGCTGCCGCCACGTACTAGTATACACACTATGCATGTCATGTTAGTTGATTGCGCACTGAGGTCGCGCAACATGCATGAGTGGCCGTTCAGATTAAAAGATGAAAAAGTGAACATGGCGGAAAAAATGAGTGGCGCCGGCCATCATGAGATCGAGCTAACTTCGATTTCTACAACTTACAGCACGGTTAAAGCCTCGGCCAGTGTTCCTCGAATCGACTGCAGCCGGCCGCCTCTAGAGCTTTTGCCTTGGTTCAATATGAAGATTGGGCCGGCAATGGACCACAGCCCAACAGACGGGCCTCTTAGCAATATGTCTGAACATAGCCTATCATTGAGCATGTAACCCATATGCATACATGGTGTAATGCCTAATTGTAGAAGGCTTCATGAAAACCAACGTAACATGGATGGTGATCCAGCCGTACGCCTACTTTACAGTAGACAATGAGCAAAAATAATTCGCAACCATGTCCATTTAAATCTTGCATTCTCCTACAACTGTTTGGTGTACAGTGTACAAAAGATCTTTGACCAGCACGAGCCGCATCCGTATGTCAAATACAAGGAGCCCGCCCATGCCAATCTAACGTACATTTCAGTTGACTCCTGAAAGCTTTCGTTGGAGGAAGTGGTATCAGCTGACTACGTTCATCAGACCCACAATCAGGAAGTTACTCAGCGAGCAATCCAACGCGCTTGCCGCAATGTAAGTCCATGATACAAACACCTCTTTGCTACCCTGGAATCGACCAAGCTAATCAGGGCGGGCAGCCCGTCTTGTCCCGCCAATCAAGATAGATCAGCCCAGTGTTGTAGTGCAGGTATGCGGCAGCCAGCACAAACAAGTGGAAGATCTGGTGGCTGCTCCCCGCGATGTCAAACGTTCCCGGCTTCCACCGCTCCGGGATGCGCGTCGAGTAGAAGAGCGCCCCGATCAGGTAGAGTGCCCCCATGGCCGCCTCCAGGCGCGTGGTCTTCCAGACGACGCTCTCGTGCGGCAGGACTGCCAGCTTGTGCAGGCACGGAATGATGCCCGCCATGCCCATCCCCGCAAACATGGACGCGCGGAAGGTGCGCCACTTGGCCGTCTGGAAGGTGGGGATCAGGCTGACGGCGATGCAGCACAGCCCAATGACGCTGATGCCGATGAGGTACATGTAGCGCCACAGCGGGTCGCACAAGAAAGAGTAATACACGGGGGGAAAGAAGGACGTGGCCACCATGACCGCGATGCCGCAGTAGTCAAACCTGCACGCAGGAGGAACGGGTTGAAAGCGTAAAGGCAAGTCCCCCGGATCTCAGAAACTGACATCTTAACCAAACCGCAAAATAGGTTTGAAAAGGAATTCCAGAAAGATACAGGCAGCTTCTGAATTGATGGACAGAGAACATCAGCTGAAGACAATTGTAACCGACTGTAGAGAAAAACGACCAGAGTGGGTTGCGTGTTCCATCAGGCAAAGCTCGCAGGACGCTGGCGGCTATACTCTGCACTTGCACCTGATTGCGTCAGCAATCTTGAACCTTCCGCTGAACTTGAGTCTCTAAGAGGAATATACGCCAGTGGTGGCAGACGAGTATGGTCAGAACGGTACGACTCTAGATTGAAATGGTGTCGTCCGACCGAAGTCGTTGCAAATCTACTTGAGAAACTAACCTGGCTGAGATTCGTGTCCATCAATACTTTGTACCAGACGAAGATGACGATCATTCGAAACGAGACGGACAAGGACATCTTAGAAAGCAGGGACTCCAATCGGTCCTCTCCTTTGTACCTTTGTACAGGCCCCAGCAAATCGGGAGCAATCGCGAACAGTGGCGTGCTCACCTCCAGATGATGGCGGAGGTGCGGTGGGAGTGGCAGGCGAGCAGGTGGCAGGTGGCGCTGGAGAGGAGGCACGTCATGGCGCCCGCGAGGAAGACGAAGAAGGGCCACCGCGTGACCACCAGCTGCGGCACGCCCACGCCCTTGCCCGCCAGCAGCGCCTGCGCTGCCACTGCAAAGTCCTCCAGCGTCGCAGACACGCCGTCGCCCATGGTCGTCAGCAGGGACTGCACACAGACAGAGCGGTGCCCCGTTTGAGGACTGAGAAAGGTTTGGCTGAGGGAGTCGACACGGAGTTGCTTCAATGCAATTACCGTCGGCTGTCTCGAGAGCGGACGGGAAGAGGAAAAGGGACTTCTGGCGGACTCCCTTGGGACCCCCTTGGACTGTAAACCCTTGGATTGACGGGCCCAATCAGTCCAGACCGTGCATTCTCAAAGATCATAGCCAGAACTTGAAGGGTCTTCGATTTCGGCTGGGAAGTCCACGTCCTCTTTCTTCCGAATAGTCAGGTCAACACTCAAGAACAAAGAGGTAGATGAACACAAAACCGTACAAACCCGGCAGAGTCGTAGATGCCGGTTGTAAAACGACAATCGGAAGCATTTTCAAATAATCTTCGCAAAAGTTGGCCGTTTATAAAAAAGGCCTGACTGAAAAGCAGGCGACCACAAGACTGAAAATACTGGCTGAAAGTAGCTCATGTCTTGGAGGCCTGACGTATTTAGCTCCGCTCGTCCAATCTCTGGCAATCGTCAACAGAACACCGCTGCGGGGAAACTTCCACGAGCTTTCTATGCATATGCAAACCTAGAGCTTTAATAAGTGTTATATACCATCAGCAGGGACCTATTCATACGCACTTTCTTACTTCAAAGGAAAAGGCAAAGCTTGCCTCGCTCCTAGACTCTTTGTCCTGACGTGAAGTAGGGTGTCCGAAAGGCCTGGTTTTGGGGTCATTAGACCATCTTTTGAATGACATGAGGGAGAGCCGACAGGATTCTTCGGACTGGAGTCAGACGCTATACCAGAATCAGACAAGGTACATGTTACAAAGAGAGAAGCGAACTCGAATGAACTCACACGAAGGTGGGGTAGGTCTGCCATCTCGAGGGCATGGCTGATGGTGGGGAAGTGCTGCCGGAGGTGGAGCAAGTCAACGAAGGAGGGGATGTGCGGCAGAGAGGGGCGCGGCAGGGGCAGGGTGCGCCACGTGTAGATGGTGAGAGCAACAAACAGCAAGAAGCCCAGGAAGTGCCTGCAGAAGAAAAGAATAGAAGAAGATGGACAAGCGGCGGCGGGAGGGCCATGCCAAGGAAGGGGGGGGATTTGCCGCCCGGTTCGAAAAGGCATTTGGGGAACAGCGTAAAGGCAGGGTATGCCCCTAAGAAACACATGCAAAAAAGCCCCTAATCACTTGATCAGTAGTTCATAAAGGCCCATGTCTGCTTCAGGTGATAGCAATCCTTGCAGCTCCAAGCAGATAATCACATACATTAGTAACCTGCCTGCCCCACCCTGCTTGGTTGGGCCACCACCATTCCACAACAGTTCAAACACCCCCTGCACCAGTCTATTTTACTTGCTTAGGTGCAAGATAAGACCTGATCCTTTCACCAAACAAAAAGCCCACATCAGTCTTCTTACAAATCTCACAATGTCAATTGAAATGGAAGCTCAAAAAAAGATGTTACAAAAACAGGTGATGACAGCTTGCAATTGAGGCCAATTCAGGGGCCAGTGACATCAGATCTGTGAAATCTTAAAGAGTCCGCTTGCTCACGTCCAGATGTTGAGCGTCTCATTGTGCACTTTGAACAGGCTCAGTGCCGCATGCTTAAGCGGCATCTCTCCGCGGTAGTAGTGCCGGATGAACTCGTTGTCCTGCAGGTAAGCTGGCATCTCGTGGAAGTCCATTAGATGGTACCTCTTCTTAGCGGCCTTCCATGTTTCTGATGCCTGGTCCTGCGCCCTCTCCAGCGTCTCCTTGACTGAACTTCCCGCCCTCTCTAGTTGCTCCACCACCTCACTGAATCGACCGCTCCGCCGTGGGCTGGCTGATGGGCTCCCGCCATCGGCATCTGAGGTAGGATTGGGTACCGCAACCTCTCGCCGCCGCAAGCCACTCGCAGAAAGTGGATCGTCCATCTTTCTTGACTGTGCCTTCCAACTTCAAGAAAGCGCGCTTCCAAATGGCGCCCAATTTCAGAGTCTGCCTTTCCACCATGCACTGGCAACCAGTGTTGACAATGACAGTGACAAGTTCCTTGTGCCAGGGTAAAATTCTGCTGCTGCCGCCTGGCAAATACAAGGATGCAGCTGGATGCAGCATCATCTTATGGGGTCATCTTCTTGTCGATTATCACCAGTATTTAAAATTCACTTTGGAAAGATCTGGAACCGGAGTCGAGGTGGTTGACGGACGGATTGGATGATCGGATATGTTCCTTTCAAGAACTCATGAATATGTTCCAATATATCCTAAATATATCTAGAAGAAAGCTCACAGCTCCGGGTGCAAGACAAGCTCCTGCATGGGACTTTCTGCTTGGTTTCCAAGTTGCCTTGCCCGCTACTTCTGCTGCCTTGCGGCACAGTTTTGAATGTTCGTTCAAGCAGCTCAAGTGATCTTTTCCGCTTGCTGTGATCCCGCAGCGGAGGAAGCGCAAGAGGATTT
Organism: Klebsormidium nitens; assembly: GCA_000708835.1. Lineage (NCBI taxonomy): Eukaryota > Viridiplantae > Streptophyta > Klebsormidiophyceae > Klebsormidiales > Klebsormidiaceae > Klebsormidium > Klebsormidium nitens. Next base: position 54,282 of record DF237438.1, on the reverse strand, counting down.
CAGCGCATTGTCTGCGGAGGCTTGCCGGCTGAAAGGTAGATGATTGACGTGTGAGATACGTGCTAAGCTCGCTAAGCTTACAAAGCTTTGCACCGGAGCAATGCCGGCATGATATTGAACGTGAGGTGTAAAGTGTCCTTGAATCCATCACTGAGTTTAATCTGCAAGAGAATATCATCTGTGACACCACTACCCTCATCCATACCTTCAAACCCTGTGACCAGTAGCAGCTTCACGACTGCACATTCTCACTGCGTTGGCGATATCCGGGCCAGTCTGAGGGGGCTCCATTTTCAGAGTCAAGCTCCACATTCCCAACTTTTCAATAAGAACAGACCATTTTGTCAACCTCCGACCATCTTCGTGCCAGTCAGGAAGCGCACCGGTTCAGCACTCTCTGGGGGGCGTACTATGCCACCTCCATTGGCAGCTGTCCTGCCGGGTGGTGGAAGAGTGCTGAGTATCCAATCGCACACCGTCAGTGTGAGGCGCCAGCCACACCCAGATGAGCTGCTGATTCATTATGGGTTTGACTCAGTCGAGTCAACTGTAGCAGTGCCTTTTCAATCGTTTTAAACATCCATGCGCAATCATGCCAAGCAGAAAAGTAGCAGGCCTCCGATGTCTGATTCCACAAGTCGCGGTTCGAAGAATGTCTGTCCATCTGGTGTTGAGTAGGCTCATCGCTTGGCCAGCCTAAAGTGGGATTTCAAAGATGAAAAAGCTGCAGAACCAAATTCATGCAGTCAGCTTTAAAGCTTGCACTTTGTTGTTTGTAAATGTTCATGATGAACTTCATAGCAGCTTTTTCGGTTTCATCAGGTTTCTAGATTGGAACTCCACTGAGGGGCTTTGTTTGACATCGTTGCAGGGGTATGTGGGGAACAAGTGTGCCGTCTTTCCACTTCAGCTCCATGGCTTTGATGTAGATCCAATCAACTCGGTTCAATTCTCAAACCATACAGGCAAGACATCCTGACTATGTAGGTTTCTTTTCGGTTGCTGCTGTGCTCACTGCCGCGCTTCGTTCCAGACCATTTTCATCCTCAAGCTTTATCCGGCGTTGTCAGGGCATACTGACATTGAGGTCTTGAATAGAAGCTTCAAGCTCCGATCATCGATCACAACCAAGGCAGTCTGTGTAATCTATTGTTGTTCATTGCTAGATTGGTAACTGTGTCCTGGCTGCAGGCTATCCTACTTTCAAGGGTGACGTGTTGAACGGCGACCAGCTGTGGACTTTGATTGAGGGCCTTGAAGAAAATGACCTTCTTCAATACACACATCTCGTCACAGGCAAGTTGATTGGAAGCAGGCTAGGTTCCAAAGGGCAAGCCTGACTAAGATTTTGATTAGTATCAGTCTTCACATCTGTGCGCGGTGCATGCTGAGATTGCCTGTTCGATTTTTCGGTCATCGAGTGATGTTTTCTCGGGCTGGAGACCAGCGATCCTTGTTCCTGCAGGTTACATTGGCTCTCTATCCTTCCTGGACACTGTTCTCCGGGTCATCGAGAAGGTCCGGACTTCAAATCCCAAGCTTATCTATGGTGAGTCGGACTGATGCATACCGGATTTTCCTTTTGAGTTGCCTGTCTAAGAGGCAAATTCAGGCTCCCACAATGGGCTGAGTGTATGATTGGCTTCTTTCTGTCTCCAGACATACCCGTGGCTCTTCGTTATCTGCTTATCGCAAAGGCCTCCTTGCACAGTAGGGTATGGAAGTACGGAGTATCTAAAGCGCTTTCAAAGGTGGCCAACGAGTTGGGGCAACGGCTTGTGACCACCGGGATCCGGCAAGCCCTGGTTGTCGAGATAGGTTTGACCTACATGAAGCGAATGAGCCTGTCCATCTTTTCTGGCCACGAAGGATGTTCGGAATGAAGGCTAGAAGCTTCTCGTATATATGCAGTTTGCGATCCAGTCATGGGGGACAATGGAGCGCTCTATGTGAAACCAGAACTGGTGCCCGTGTATCGAGAAAAGGTGGGCCTGCCTAACAATACCATGCATCTTTTGAATCCTGCGGCCAGGGAAGTAGCTGCTTCGCACCTTTTAAGTTGCCAGATAAGACGTCCGCCCAGCCCTTTGGATTGCGGATTAGTCTGGCTTCAATGGCCATCAAGTGCAGTTATCATCATAGACAATCTCCTCTGGATGTTGTTTGGGTCGAAGTCAAAACTTTCCTGTCTTGGATTGCAGGTTGTACCGCAAGCCAACATCCTCACACCGAACCAGTTCGAAGCTGAGCAACTGGTACAATTCAGGTATGTCGGACGAGTTCTCTACACGATGTCTTCACTGGCAACTCTTACGGCAGCGGATCCCCGTTGAAGTTGGTCCAACGTGCTTCACTTATGCAAACAACGAGGACAATCAGTGCGAGTATATTTTCATGTGTAACAAGTTTGTTTGGTTACTGCAGCATAGCTAGCGAAAAGGACGCCTTCCGTGCTTGCGAGGTGTTACACAGCAGAGGTCCTCAGCGGGTGGGTGCGACCTTCGCCGACTCTTAATCTGCGAAATGCCACTATCCCCAATTGCACGCATCCGTTGTTCGAACTCTCGCGAGTACGCTCAGCAAAGATCCCTCGTTTAGCGTTTCAGATGTTGTTTCGATGGTTGGTCACGTCCCGTCACAGACGGTCACTTCTAAGTTTGTGAAGGTGACTGCGCAGGTTGTGATTACTAGCGTACATTTGAATGGTGAGATTCTGATCATCGGAAGCCAAGCCGCTCATGGGGTAAGTGTGGGGCATTACGCAGTGGCTACTCACTTCTCTTGTTATTGTCACAAGATTTGCTGCTTGTTTCGTCTTTCCTCGCAAAATTGTCATTAGGTCTCTGCAGCTCTTCATTGATGCATGTATGTAGGTGCAATGCACGAGGAGAGGCGACTGAGCCGCTGTTGTAGACTCAATTTGAGTATCAAGCACCCGAAAGACTGAACGCTCTCGTTGCAGAAATTCAAAGCCTTGCAATTCCGGATAGTGGTCCCCAAGCTGCCACACTCGTTTACGGTGAGCATTATTGAATCGAAGTGAGATTGTGCATTCGTCCGTGCGCTCATGCTCAAACGTGTTGGTCGTCTTGTCATAAAGGGTCAAGAGGATGGCTTCCGCGTGGTCAACATTACCACTCGCACCTGAGGGATACTGGAATTCATGCAGCCCACGCAGTTCTCCCGCTCCTCTCACGAGGCTCTGCTGCATCGGTGTTCAGAACATCGAGCGCTTCTGTTGCAGGGCACTGGGGATCTAATGACCGCGCTCATTCTGGCCTGCGCAAACGTGAGGACTGCTTCTCCATGGTCTGAATGATATGGACACTTCCTATTTTACTTTTAGTCGCTGCAAGAATAACATGACGAAGCAAGCCATTAAACAAGTGGCGACTCCACGTTTGATACTGGCTATTTGCTGATGGTTGATCAAAACAGAACGAGGAGGTTGCTGCAAGTCCTAATCATATGTGATTTGCCAGCCACGAATGTTCGCGACTCATTTGGCATGTTCACGCTGCAGGAAAATCCGGATGACCTGGCAAGAGCAACTGAGCTAGCGGTTGCGAGTCTCCAGGTATGCGTCAAGCTCTCAGTGTCTTTCTCAACCTGGCGATGTCTTTTTACGAGCATTCGCTACTTCAGTAAATCCTCTCTTCAGCAATTTCAACCTCCATGTGAGGCCGGTCGATTTACGACTGACGATTCTGAGTAGTCTACTCTTGTTTTGCTAACCGAGCTCAGTCTCCTAATGGCCCCTTCATTCTCGATCGGGTTGATCCCGTTTGCTTTTTTGAATCTCAAGAAAACGGCGGGCTTTCTTTCTAACTTTAGTTGGAACCATTCGAGAAACCTGGACCATAATCTGTGGTCTGTTTGTGGTTGATGAGCTAAGGCAGCTGTAACAGCTAAAAGCGACTGACCGGTTTACTTCGCCAACTTGTCTTTAACGCTGGGGATTGCATGCATTGAAACCAGTCTCATTGCTTACGCCCGCAGAAAATGTTGACGAGCTACTGGCATGCTTCCTGTTGGAAAACACCATGCCTTTTCCACACTGATTCAACGGCCTTGACACAGGAGCCTTGTTCCTCCTTGATACATGACCCACTTTTCAAATTCATGACGACCACATTAACATTTTCACTTGACCACGCGCAGGCTGTCATTCAAAGGACCATCGCAGACTACGCTCTAGCTGGCATTCCTTCTGGAACGAAGCGAGGCCAGCTTGAGTTGCGGCTTATTCAAAGCAAAGATGACCTGATAGCCCCCACAGTGAAACTGCACGCAGAAACCATCCCCTCCAAGGTGGACAGTTGAAAGACGTGATTGACGCACCTGTTCAAAGGTACTCCTGGAACGTGCAAAACAATGGGCCAGAGGGGTTGTCATGCCCAGTGTGACATGCAGACACTTCTTGGCAACCACTGCAGGGAACGGCAGCCATTCACAATCAGTGGCTTGGCCTGCTACTACTGACATTTTTGGACATCCGTTCACATGCGGCCCATTCTGGAATGGATATGCACTTATACATGCGTGCACCATCTAAGATTCACCGGACGTGCAGCTGATCGCATCGTTACAGGAGTAATTTATGTCGGTGGAATTCCCTGGCTGCGGCAGCCTAAGCTGTGCATGCCAGCATGACAGTATAGACGAACTCAGTCTGTCGGATGTGTTAGTAAGCGAATAGCTTTCATGCAGTCACGTACCATTAGATGTCAGATCTGGTATACTTCAATCATGCAGCAGCTCTATAGTCGGACCATTCCATGCCGTGATACTTTGCAACGATCATTGCATACGTCCAGACAATCCGCGACTGCAATTGCAAATCGATCGACTCCCATGCATGACGGTGCACGCGGGGCGGGCACTCATCGCGATCCTTCATTATTGATGCAAGCTAGCTAGAGCTAGGTGCGGGCCCACGGTTTGTAGATGTCAGCTAGAACTTGATTTTGAAACACATATGCAGTGCCTCACGGCCGGGCCGCAGGACCATCTAGATTCCGATCAAGCACGGACCGTCAATGCCTAAGTACGCGTGCTCAGTGGATTGCAGCCAACATATGGGTGCTTGAAGTGACTCACATGTACTGCGGCTTCCAGTGGTTCACACCAAGGAAGTTGGATCAGTAAAAAAAACGACGTAGTAGGAATCAAGTGTTCCCTCTAGCGAAGTCCCTCTATTTCTAGAGGCTGCCACATCGGCAAGGCTATCAAAAGTTGCGTCAGACCCACTTGACCATGCATCAAACTGGTCGCGCAAGCCAGCACGCTTCTACTATTGTCATAGAAGGCTGCCAACAGAGAGGGCTCGATCCAACGCAAGCGTCCTTTCACTTGGAGCGGGCAACTGCCGATTCTCGTTGATGAGTGCTTCCAATCCCAGTCGCTTTTCATCGAGCTTCTGGGTGCAAGCCGCTACCAGTCTTTCGAGCGTGTCTGAGGCATTCCCTTGCAAAACAATGTCCGCGTATTCTTGCCCCGAGTCGTCTAGATTGCACACGATGACTTGGCCACCGCGCGCCTTGCACTGCTGCACCAGGCTGTTTGCGGGAGCGACCTGAGAACAATGAGAGGACCTGAAACGATGCTTCAAAAATAATCGGAGTGTTACCAATCATCAGCACATGGCGCTCCAAGAGACAACAGCTTCCAACTTTCTGAAAGTAACATTGTTACTCAATATCGAGCCAAACGGCTCAGAAGGATCACATTTTTGGGCGCAACCATGCCATACCGTCAAGCCCGCAATAGCTACGCGTACACGTCAGCACTACTATGTGCACTCACCGAGAGGCTGGTGCCAACGACCAGGATGACGTCAGCTGCGGTGGCGGCCCGCATGGCCTCCTGCAGCACCGCGTACTGCAGCGCCTCACCGAACAAGACCACGTCCATCTTCATGGCGCCGGCACAGCGATGGCAGCGCGGCACGTCGGCAGGCTCGAGCTGCGCAGAAGAACGTAACTGTCAGGACCGATCCTTGGAAAAAAAAGCGGAAAGCGAAGTGCGCCTTGATGCTGCCCTCTGGCGAGAGTTTGGGCTCATGTGCGAATGGCCATGCACAAACAGAAGGAGAGTAATCGCAGGGTGCCTCGTTAACCAGCATCGACAGCCAAAAGCGCAACATTCAATGCCTTCACACACGTGGGTTTCCTGGCCAGCCTAAGAGTTAGGATCGAGGCCGCCCTTGTTGTGGACTTTTATCCGAAGGTTCCCCCAAAAGCAGAGTGCGCAATGCCGCCCCATACCTGCTTTTTATTCAGCGAGCGGAGCCGTTCCATCTCCCGCCAGACGGAGCGCTTCTTCTTGCACGCCACACAAGTCATGGTGCACACTGTGCCGTGCAGCTCGTGGACCGCAGCGGAGCCGGCGCGCTGCACCAGGCGGCGGGGGGAGGGGAGCTCAGCCAGGATTGCAAGACGCAAGGCAAGGGCGCGCTGTGACACGGGCTTATCCGATTGGAAGTTCCTGCAAAGTTTCTGGATAATCAGAAGAACGGATGACCCAAACCTTAGGTCGGCACAATTGACTGGAATGGATCTCATTGTAAAAGACAATTGTCGAGGATGTTTCGAATATGGCAGGGACATGAAGGACAATCCTCCCGGGAATCGCCAGACCCGTAACAGAACGCAAGGGCAGCTATGAAGCCTAGCAACTGTCAGGAGGCTCCTCCCTTTTGGCCATTGCCATACTTTCAAAGCAGATACTCTTGACCACTGGTCTCTTGGTGCTTTGGACCAATGTTTTATTTCCTTTCACTGATTCGGCTCCTCTTTTGAAAGAATGTTAAAGATTGCTCCCGTTTACCTGGTGCAGGCCATCCACGTTTTGTGTGACCACGCAGCGGAGCCCCGCCAGCTGCTCCAGCTGGACCAGGGCTGCGTGCCCGCGGTTGGGCTCCGCATCGCCCGTCAACCACTGCATCTCGAGCGCCATCGTCCAAAACAACTCTGGCCTACGGATAGCGCAGAGGCATCTCACTACAGCGAAACAAACACTCAACGTGGCCTGTGGAACTTCCCAGGAACTACTGTGACCATGCAGAAAGTGTTTCTCAGACACCCCGACAAGGTCGTTCAACAATCATTGCAACATGAACTTCACACACTCCTTCCCTTCACTGTTCACTGGGATTACAACAATTTCAAGAGCGAGGGTGGATGTGGTGGTCTGTTTCGTCATCTTCAAGCAGATGTCTAGTGCTTTGAAACGTGCCGTTTCTCAATCCAGTGCACGCAATCACCATGGTTCTCGAAACTCTCCGCACTTGCCAGCTTAGAATTGAAGATGTCTGCCACCAAGCCATTTTTGGGTCTGTGGGGCTTCTGCGACCATCACCTCTCAATGAAAGCTGGATAACTGCAATAAAGACCCGGATCGAACCTTGCCCACAACCCGCTTGGGCTCCGGAAGTCTGGGATACCTGGACGCGACAAAGCGCTGAACTTAGACGTGACATTAGAAGTGTGACTAAGTAAAAAATCCAATTGGAAGTTCCCTCCAGAGAAGGCATAGTCAGCAAGAAAGCATAGAAGCTGCCAGTGTTGGAGGATGGAACATCAGAACAGATTTCGGAGCAACTTCTTCTGGTATCAGTCAGAGACTTTCGTCCCCCATGTTACATCAACCTGCCGAACTATGCAGCACCAGCTCCACCTGCTTCGCGCTATAATTCACAAACGAGGCACATCGCGACTGTGCTTTTGGGGCCAAGCTGGGCGGAAGTGATAACGACGTTCCCCATTGCAAAATGTTTCGCAACGCTTTCTCAAGCAAAAGCCTCTTACCTGATTCGACTGAAATCCCCGCTCCAGTAAAAGCAACAACACACTCCCCCCTCAGCAAAACGTCTGCTGCAGCTGCAAACGCATTGTCCCGTCCTGAAGTAGAAGCCTGCTCCCCTCCCATCTTCCTTTCATCCTCGACGCTCACTTTTTCCAGCTGGTCTTTGGGGCAAGAAGCGTCGCACTCGTCTAGTTGCCCCTCCCTCTGCAGCCCCGGGGTTCCACAGCTGTCAGATGCGCCTTCCTGGCCTGCTTTTACAGCCCCCATGTGGAGTGAGGACGCGTCCGAGCTTCGTGGGGCAAACAGGTCAGCGCCGTGCCCCCGAGTAAGGTCACCCACCAGGTCATCTTCTTCAAAAACCCAATCCTCCTTCGGAGGAGACCGATGTGAGTTCCCCATCGTCCCATGAGAATCTTTGGCGCGAGGGATGCAGCCTAGTGTCCTGCACGCCTCATGTCATACTCTTGATCAACAGCACAATTTGTCAATCTCATAATAGTAATACCTGGTTCTAGCTTGTTCCGATTGGATCATATATTGGCAGAATGTGCATGTATAAGAAGAAATCGATTCTTTCTTCAGAATGATAGCGTTACCGCTAAGATTGTCAAAACGCCACCTCTTCAGGGCACAAAAGGCGGTCTAACTCGAAAACCGGCAGGCGCTCGTCAACAATACGGCGGCATGTGGCTACACACCGTTTGGCCCATGCCATATAGACGAGTTCCTAAGTTGTCAACATTTTCTACCACAGCCTGCGACACAAAATTTTAGTGAAGCTGACAGTGAAGGGCCAAGGCAAGGGAGAAGAAGAGGGCGGCCCGCCGCACCTGTCCGGACCTAGCATGGTGCTCCAACACATTGCCAAGCTCAATTCCCAGAAGCGCATCATCTTGGGGTCACAAAGCCCGCGTAGGAAAGAGCTGCTGCAGGGACTGGTGGGCTGCCTTTCAACCACCTCTGATTCTTGCGTGTGTCGTGATGGTTAGTGGAGCATTGCTGTCAAATGTAGGGAAACTCTCTGGAGCCATGTGGATAAGATGTTCGGATTTGCTTAGATTCAATGCTTGATAATGCCAGCATTGCATTGCCGTCCTGTTGACTCACAGTCAATTTTTGGCGCAGACTACTGAATTCAGCAAAGCCTTCTGCACAGGCATGGCGCCTGAAACTCAATGCCATATTGGAATTGAGAACTGACAGGGTTTGTCAAAGCCATGCTGCAAATTAGTCTGAGACAGCCTACTGTTCTTATGCAGGGCCTTACCATCCAGTGCATCGCGTCCACTTTTGAGGAGCAATTGGACAAGAGCAGCTTCAAAACTGCGGCGCTGTACGCCATCGAGACTGCCACCCACAAGGCAATTGAGGTGGCGCTCAGGTGCGCCTCAGAGGTAAGACTGCAAGTCGTCCAATTTTCTCGTACGCATTCGTACAAGGCCTACAATTTGGTTTTTGCCATTGTTCCTTGGCAGCAGGCCCAGAAAACCCAAATCACTATCTTCTTAGACAATGCTCTAAAAGATTCTTTTGCTGGTGGTTCTGTGAGCCTCGTACTCTCAATGTAACCGCACGGGATGCTCATCTTAGTTGTGTTGTGCAGGGTGGTGCGCAGCCGGACTTGGTGATTGGCGCGGACACTGTGGTAGAGCACGGTGGGGTGATTTTGGAGAAGCCCCGTGACGCAGCCCAGGCAAAGGAGTTCCTCACGCGCCTCAGCGGTGAGCCTTCTAAGCAGCACAGGGGCAGAAGAGTGCAATTCTAACACGGGCAACATTTTATGACCAGTTCCCCCGGTCTTGACCGCCTGTAAGAAAGGACAACCTTTGAATCGATGAACGCTGGCAAGGAGCGTTCACTTGCTCTAAAAGCATTGGCCTGGAGAAGCGTGCATTGCAGGTGTGAGTCGTCTGTTCTAATTGGTGTTCGCTCCCTTGCAGGCGAGTGGCACTCGGTGCATACGGGGGTGGTGCTTCTTCTGCCCAAAGTGCAAGGTGAGCCGTCTTCATTTGTTGCGCCGGGCACTGACTGTAGCTTACTAAGCTCCCCCAAAAATCACTACACAGTGTTTCAAACCAGATCAACAATCCCCAATCACGTCAGAGCTGTTGCATCTCACACCGGCTGTATCACCACCAATCCAATGCGTGCGCTATAGTCTCATCAATGCAGCAGTCAAGAGCTCCTCTAAGCACCTGTCTGTAAGGTGGTGTGTGGCCCTCTGACATCATGTTTCTTTTTCTCCCTCAGACCCAGCAGGTGGTTCTGGCCCCCTGGTACGCACCTTCTCTGAGACCACCCAGGTCGAGTTTGCCCCGCTGCAGGAGGCCACCATCGACGCATACGTCGCAACGGGGGATTCCCTCGACAAGGTGCGAGCGCCGAGCAAAGTGGAACCAATCACACTTTCATGCCAGTGCGTCACTTACATTCCCTCCTTAAAACAGGAGTGATGTGGTGGCAACAACCTGGCCGCCAAGTTGTAGTACTTTGTTGCTATAAGCACAGCCGCTTGGTTGTTGAGACGTTGACATTCTTGTTTGGGCAGTATCGACATTACTTTTAAAAAGTACTTTCGTGTTATGTGGGGTCTCCCGTGACTGCAGGCGGGCGCGTACGGCATCCAGAGCCTGGGGGGCTGCCTGGTGCGCCGGCTGCAGGGGGACTATTTCACGGTGATGGGCTTCCCCCTCTGCAGGTACGCACCACCCCTCAAAGCCTCACCTGGTATCTACAGGCCGACTGAAAAGTATCAGGGCTTTTCACATGCTTCAGCAGCCAGCCGCGGTCTTTGCATATCCGAAGTTATCTCCTGCGTAAACTGTCTCCCTCAGAACTGGTAGTTACCTTAGCGGATTTAGCGCAAAGCATGCCAAATCAGTGTTTGATATCTTTGCTGCATATTAGATTTCATTCTACTTGTGGGTCTCGCTGCAGATTTTCGGAAGAGTTGACCAGGTTGATTGAGGAGGGCCTGCTACCTCTAGGTTAAGCGGTGAGCATCTTTACAAGAACGTGGCAGCACCGCCAGCATCGAGCTGCATTCTCCTATACTCTCTGGCTGTCATACTCCATTCGCTGAAAGAGGATCGTCCCGCTACTCAGCGAGATTCAGCCAAGATCCACTAAAGGTAGATATCACAGAGAAGAGGAGCCGATCCGATTTCGTCGTATCGATTGTGTTCCCATCTTGACCACAAGCTGACATCTCGAGTCTGTTTCAATGGTCATGCAGATTGGACGATCGACAAGATTCGAGTTGCTTAAGTTTTCCTCCAGACTGCTCATCCTCGAGTTCTCTTGTTTCCCAGGTCGTTTCTGCTAGGCTAGAAAGAGTTGCGTGTAGAGTTATCATGGCTACGGTTATAACCGTTGCACCTCGCTTCCTAGCGGGGTCTCCCGCCCTCCGTAGTCAGGGGCTAGGAGAAACACACACACAGGAGCTTGCGCTCAAGAACGGTGTCATTGGGTTGCTGGGCGTTAAGCAAGGTAGCAGAACAGCCAAGCCGCAAGGGAGATCTCACTCGGTTGCGGTGCGCGCGGCTGCGGCGGAGGGCGGAGCGGAGGGCGAGCCAGCGTGGAAGAAGAAACTAGAGCTGGCGGACCAGCACGCAGGTGGGCACTAACAGACTCAGTTGCGGGATCGACTCGAGAAGGCAGCTGGAATGTTCCGTCATGTGTGAACAGCGGCACCACTGTCGTAGCAGATTGGAAATATGCCGAGCAAACCGCTTTGCCGTACAGTATGTGCCTCGCTGCATTGCTGGTGGCAACAGATACAGCGCGTGCACGTCTGTACTGGCAACCTTTGGTTTCCTCCTCGTGTGCTTGACGGTTGGCTGGACGTTCCGCAAGTTTCCGCATAACAATCCGCAGCGCTCTTTGAAGTGGTTCTTCGTCGGTTCTGCAGAAGCCACCCGGGCGGCCACTGCCGCTGCGAAAGCGGAGTATGAGCGGCGGCAGGCGGCTGCGCGGCGGGCGGGGCGTGGTGCTGCTCCGGTGACCCCCCTGGCGGAGCTGCCGCTGGTGCCGTTCTTGACGGAGGAGGGCAAGATTGCGGACTGCTCGCAGGCGGACGCCAAGGCCAGCGTGTATGCGATCTTCGATGAAGAGAAAGTCGTCCGTCACGTGGGCATCTCCCGTGCGGTGAGAGCACCAAAGCCCGAGAGCCGCCCTGCGAGACAGTTTCTGAAACACACGAAGTGGGACTTAAACTCGTTAGGGTTTTAGGGTTTTAGGGTTTTTACTTTTTTCTGGTGTCCGGCTTGCTTTCTCTTCCATCAACACACACTGTGTTACCAGGACATGTCTTCTGTGCAGTTGAAGTCGCGTACGGATATGGGGTCCAAAGCTGTCCTCAGTTCGCTGGGATATACAGCTGGCAGGAGTCTCTCGCTCGCCCTCGTCCCTGATCCGCGCCGTGCTTGGCGCCGTGCAGATCGGCCCCTCTCTGCGGCTGCACTTTGCGCGCGTGCCCCTGCAGTGCTGGGCCGTCAAGGTGCAGCACATCAAGGCACCCAGGCGCAGCGCGCTGGAGGCCATCCGCGACGCCTGGATTGCCGAGCTGGGCTACCGGCCGACAGGGAACGACAACGGGCCCGAGCAAAACAGGTGAGTCGACATCAGGCGGCATGCCGCCGAGTTTGTGGGTCGCCAGCGGACGTTGAGCGGGGGAAAAGCAGGATGGGCATTGAACACTCTCCCTAGCTGGAGAATCTGATGAGGTTCACGTCTTGTCTTGAACGAATGTTTACAGACCAGAGGCGCCGACAAAGCAGACGCCAAGGCGCACAGCCGCCGTTCACTTTTGTCAACCGTTGGCGTATCTGTTGAAAGCGTGAACCCTAACTTGGGCACTTGTGAGCGGCTTTCTAACCTCTCTCCCTACTCAATTTGTGCCTGGAAAAGACTGCCCAGGTCGTTGACTCCTGTCCCTCTGCGCTGTGCCTCACCCCGGCTCGCTCCACTCGGCCGCAGGTGGGAGAACCCGCTGGACGTGCGCCCGCTGATGACGGACGATGAGAAGGCGGCGGTGGAGGAGGCCGCGCCGGGGCCCCCGACAGCGAAGGCCCTGAAGCAAGTGGCGCGGCGGGTGGAGGCCGAGTTGAAGGCCAGCTACGCGGCGCGGCAGTCGACGGAGAGCCTGCGCTTCGACCCGAAGCTCAAGGAGAAGGGCATGCTCGACGTCAAGAACCCCGCGCCGCCGCCCGACACCAAGGTGCCCGAGAAGCCGAAGCAAGCCGTCAAGGCATAGAACGAGGATGATTGCTGCGGACAAAATATCTGCGAAACCGAGTCTGCTTGGTAGAACCAACTCGCTCTTGCAACAATTTTGTTGTTTTGTCTGCATGCGTTAGCAGGCCGTCGATTTTTAATGGCTGCGGCGTGCCGATCTGGTCTTCACCATGCTCATCTCGCTTACGCTGAAAAGATGGGCGATGACCTTCCGCAGCTGTCTCCTGCGACTCGTTGCGTATTCGCCGGGTTTAGCTTGGCCCTGGAAAGTTGGTTGCAACGTGCATATGTGCGTACATGAAACATGAATTGAGGGTTCTGGCATTGAGCGCTTAAGAAAAGAACCCCATCGGGTCACCATGCATGGGTCGTCATCTGCATCTTCATGCACATGTCAACGTGAGTGTCATGGACTAAATTTTACACTGACACGCACCCCAGCTTCAGTCGATCATGCAGTGACAATCGATCAGGCAAATATATAGTGACCGCGTGGCGGTCAGCGATGTGAAGTTGAGGACTAGTCGATGCATGCATGAAGCTAATCAGCGGCGCATTATACGAGTGAGCCTGCAGCTAGACGCGCAGGTTGCGCTCGCAGGTCCCCAAATCTGCAATCATACGCACAGCTCAGTGAATCATGGAATTAAGATGCGCCTAGACCGCTCATGCAAGATTCCTTCAATTCGTCCTAAGTCTCGACAATATAGCGGCGGACTCCTCATACTGGCAACCGTTGAACCCTGTGCGCGTACCAGCACCGATAAGGCCTCACAATCGTGATGCGGCGCTCATAATAAGTTACTCGATACATCAATGTCAAAACAACTCTTTTTCGCGTGCCACGGCGCATATGGTTGTCCTTGAATGCTGTACCTCCAAGTCTTTGGTTTCCACAACTTGATCTCGTTTCGCCCCATCTATGGGGAGACCCTGTCTCCCCAGCTTTCTAACCGCAAAGAGCAAAGGACTGAAAGCTTTGGACCGGCGCTTTCAACCAGCGGCATCCTTTTTCGATTCCGGACATGTATCTGACTGATTCTTCACGATCGAAGAAAAAAGCCCCTTACTAATCACTTCAGTGCGGCACCCTCCTCCAGCAGCGCCTCCCGTTCCCGCCTATCTCGCTGCGCGGCCAGCCCCTCCCCCTCAAATAACAGTTTCTCCTCCGTTCCCTCCAAAACGTCGTCCGGGGCGGATAGCGGAAGGAGGACCTGGCAACAATGGCGGAAGGCAGTGGCACAATCAGTCTTTGCACAATATCAATCATAGTAATGACATCAACGACTCCCTCGACTTGAACGGGCTCATAAGGCAGACAGTCTCATACGTCTCATCAGCAGGACCCGACGAGCAAGGACAGGCAAAAACCAGGCCGTCGACACTTGGAAGAGAATCAGACCGTAAAGTGCAAAGCTTTCAACGACTTCTCACCAGCTCGGTACCCCCGGGCCGCCTTTTGGCCAATTCCAGCCGCTGCTGGCTAGCCATTTGAGTGACGATGGTCGCCACGATCAGCAGCACCCCGCCCGCCCAAGTGAATATTCTGGCAAGCAGGCAGGAACGCGTGCTTCGCAAGAACGCCACATGCCAGACTTTTGTACGACCCAGTTAGCTTGACTACGGACTGGTGGCATGAAAAGTTAGTACCAGTTCAAATCACGTCCCAGACCCCACAGAATTGACCAAACAATATCCGGGATTTCATTCAAAGATTGGAAAGAACTTCCGTGTTCTTGGGCGCATGGCCCAAAGCGGGCTTACCTTGGCAGTGCCGACACCTGCAGCCCCCAGCCGAGCAGGCTGCCCAGCAGCGGCTCCACGCAGACCGCCAGGCTGAGCGACAGCGGACTCATGTACCGCAGCACCGCGTTCAGGCCGGCATGGCCCACCTGACAACCAAGAGCGAAAGACGTGGGAATCGGGCAATTGGAGCAAACACGTTTTATAGAAAAAGGCCAGAGCAGTGTTACAGGCAAATGGCATCCCTCAACCAAAAATTCACCTTTGAGGTCAGAACAGTGTCTGGAAAATGTTGCTCGTAAAAGAACAGCATTATGAGATAGGATCCCTGCAAAACTTTGCGACATGCTGCGGGTGGCCCACTCACGATGCCGGGCCCCAGTGCGAGGTACAGCACTGGGAGCAGGTACGCCGAGTGGGTCACAAAGGAGAAGGGCCCCGTCAGCCGGTTGTCCACCAGGCCGCCCGACCCTTCCAGCACCATGCCAGCAGATGCCAGGAGCAGCGCGGCTACTAGGGAGACTGGGAAGGAGTAGCAAAACAAAGGGAGCCAGTCTGCAAGGGAGCAGATGAAACGGGGTCAAAAGGACACGTAAAGGAAGGCGAAAAGCACAGGCCGGCCTTCTGCAGTTCCTCGAAAGGCCTCGAAAGGCCGGGCCTGTTCAGTCAATTTCGAAGTTCACAGTATAGGTCATCAGAATTTCAGAGGGTAGTCAAGTCTAGTGAAGTAAGGTGACAGAGTCAAGACTCTACTGTGGCTACGTAGGAATACTGTGGTCCTGTGGCAGTAGATTGATTCTGGCACGGCCCCAAAATGACAGGGAACAAAACAAGACGCGCACCTCGCAGGCTCTTCCCACACGTGATGTAGCCACAGAAGGCTGCCGCAGCCAGGACCGCGGCCACGTCCCCCTGCACAGTCACATCCCGGTCGCTCTTGGCTGACAGCGCCAGCAGGGCTGCGCCCCCCGTGCCCAGGGCCACCCCACCGATCTCCCCCCACGAGATGGGCCGGCAAGTGAGGCAGTACGCAACCGCGAGGACCAGTGGACTGGAGCACACCAGGAGCAGCGAGTGGGGCAGGCCTGGCAAAAGAGACGGCAGAGCCAGCTTAAGGCTCAGGAACAACATCAACCAAGAAGATGAAGACGGCCTGAAGACGGGCAGGGGAAAGAACACCGCCACCACATGTTGTGCATCATGTCACAGGCATCCAGACTAATGTCTGGCAGACTAAAATGTCTGCCAGACATTTTAGTGTATGATATCGCTGGCGCATCTTGAGCTGCTAAGTATTGGGGCTGAAGCAAATATTCCCAGACTGAGAGCAAAGCACAAGAGTCTGCCAAGGTGGGCAGCCGTTGCTCACTGGTGTGATCAATGCTGTAGACCCAGGTGCCAAAGTGGACCGCCAGGCACGCCCCCGACAGCGCCAGCAGCCCCAGCGTGGCAGGCTGCCCCGCACGCCGCCGCAGCTCGGGGGCCAGCGTGCGCCACTGAGCATACGCAAGGGGGCTCACCGCCAGGGTGGTCACCTGCCACACAGCAACAGCAACTGAGTCATGCAGCAAGGGGGGCTAAGGGGACTTAAGGACCAACGGATGCAGGCGGGTAGGGCACAAAAGCTGCAGCACTGTCAGCAAGAATTTCTCATAACATGGGCAGTTCAGAGGGTTGTAGCTCCCAACAGTCGGCCCCCCACCTGCAGCCTCCATCCCGCCCTCGTGATGGGGGCTGCTCCTTCGATGTACTTAAAGGCAGCAGCGGCGCTGGAGACTGCGAGGATGGCAGAGCACAGAACGAGGCCGGTCCACCATGGGGTGCGCTCTGAGTCTGCTCGCTGGGGGTCAGCATTGCGCAACAGATTTTGCTCTGAGACGGACAGCTTCAGATCCTCGTCCGCTGCGGCGGGGCTGGCCTGAAGCGAGGGCACCATTCAGGTATCACCTCTCAGGACTAGCTGGCAGCGGTGTGAGGCAGGCGGGGACAGGCACGCCGCCATGCACATATTCCCAGCTGACTTCGAATGCACAGCGTCTGTAGCACGTCTGTAGGCCCTCGGCCTGGGCCTGGGCCTTCGCCTGGGCGACAGCCAGCTCGTCTTCACCGACTCTATCATCTAACCCGAAGTGTAACCAGATCAAAGCGATAATGGGGTAAGAATCGCCGTGATCATTCAGCAAGCCAAATGAAGTTCGGACTAAAATCTGGGCTCTTCAACCAACACCGTGATCGAAGTCGAGTGCGAGGGCTGTGGCAGGTTGGAATGGCTCAGGCGCCGCATCCACTGGTTTCTGCGGGACGTCACTGGTGAGGTTAATGGCGTCTGCCGCAGTGCTCTTCCAGGTGGCTGGGGCGAGAGCTTTATTTTCGCGCAGGCAGGCAGACATTGCCCCTGTCACTCCCCAGCTGTTCCCTTTGAGGACACTTCCTCGCCCTCTGGTTGAGGGATCGAGGCTGGGCAGGTCCCATTCCGAGTACAGCGTGGGCTCAGGACTGAGAAGCTTCTTGCCGAGGGCGAAAATTCCCCAGGGGCAAGCAGAGTCTACCGGAAGTTCCAACGGACTTGATAGTGCACCTCAGGCTGACCGGGTCAAGGAAGAGGCACAGGCCCTCAAGTCGAGTATCCAGCGTGCGGAGAAGAGAATTGAACGCTTGGAGAACCAGATCGACACTGCTGCGGCTGCAGGCAAGAGCACGGAGTTGTTGGAGCAAAGACTGGTCGCGCTGGAGCAGCGACTGACCGCGCTCGCGCAGGCGGAGGTGGAAAAGTTGAAGCTGCAGCAGACACCAGGTACGTCTCCCGTCGTCTTACGCATGGAGGGCGGTCTCCTTGGAGCAGCCCAGCAAAGCAGCGCACAGATGTGAAAAGACCATGAGAGGCGTTCTGCTGCCAATGTTGTGCTGCAGGCAATTCCCCTGCTGCTTGTCGATGTTTCGCAAAGAGAGTGGTATGGCACACCGCACAGAGGGTTTTCTATCCCTCTTTGCCTGCAGTTCAGGTGTCTGCTCAATGAGCCATGGCAATCTGTCTCGATTGTTGCTGCTTAAGAAGGGTGTTTGTATCTGTGTTTGCCTGAGGTTGGTGGGTTGCTCTGTGGGTCATGGCAACATGCAGGCGGAACAGTTTTGCGGTGCAGAGAAACTATTTCCAACCTCATAGCCTGCTTAGCATATGCAGTTGGCTTATTCAGTGACTGCGTGTGGAATGCTGACAGATAGCTTCTGTCGTGTGCAGCGGCGGGGGTTCCAGACCCTGCAGTCTTGGGTAAGTCTCTGTACCTGTTTCCACCTGTTTGCGCTGTGTGCTGAAGCGCTTGTCGCACCTGTCAGCATTGTCTTCTATTTGATTGCTGTTTCAGGTGCTGTTTGACTGGTGTAGAGTTCCTGCATTGGCACAACTCAGGTTCTGCCACTGGGCAGTGCCCACCACAAAGGCGATTCGCTTCGTGGGAGGCTGGTGTGAATTTTCTTGCATCCGAGCGGAAGTGTCTGATCTGCCGGTAGTCAGCCCCCACCACACTGTTGATTTGCTTTTTGTTCCAGAGAGGCTCCAGAAGTACGCTGAATTCATTGCGCAAGCGGACACTGCCAGTGGAGTCATCCAGATTCCGCCTGAGCTTCGGGAGGGACTGCCGCCAGGCCTGAGGGATAGCATTGTCATCCGGGAGTGCTATCGCACGGTGCTGAAGAAGCTCGAGGTTCTTGGGAACAACTTTGCGGTCATCCTGAGTGGCACCCCGGGCATCGGAAAGTCCGCCTTTGCTGTCCTCCTCCTGCACCGGTTGGCAAAGCAGGGGGCACAAGTGGCATACAGGTGTGCATACACCAGTCCTGGCTGACTTTGTAGTCGCCTTGTAGTCGCCTGCTAGCGTGTGTTGCTGAGCGCCTTCCTTCTAACAAGGCCTTCCCTGACGAGGGACCACGTGCTTCCTTCTCCTGTGCCAACCCTATCAGTCTGCCTCGCAGGTACATGGATACGATCAGAAAGGACACCATACTTTTCTTCGATTTCTCCAATCCGCTGGCGATCAATGTCAAGAAGGCTTCTGAAGGCACTGCTTACTGGCAATCCATTCAAGGTAAGCGAACAGTTTGACATGTTGCACTTTGAAACCATTGTTTGGCAGCAAAGGTGTATGCTTGGCTTCCGGCTTCAAACAATTGCGAAGGTTATATGTCGGTGGATGCTCAGTGTGAACATGTTTCCCCTAGGAAGTCAGGGTGACGGTATATTCACCTTAGGAGGCGCACTCTCTCTTGGTTTGAGCTATAATAAAGCGGGAAGTGACAGGGCTCTACTCATACTCACCAGCAATGATC
>DF237438.1:0-35155 GCA_000708835.1 Klebsormidium nitens | reverse complement strand
CCCAAGCTTCGGGAGGGACTGCCGCCAGGCCTGAGGGATAGCATTGTCATCCGGGAGTGCTATCGCACGGTGCTGAAGAAGCTCGAGATTCTTGGGAACAACTTTGCGGTCATCCTGAGTGGCACCCCGGGCATCGGAAAGTCTGCCTTTGCTGTCCTCCTCCTGCACCGGTTGGCAAAGCAGGGGGCACAAGTGGCATACAGGTGTGCATACACCAGTCCTGGCTGACTTTGTAGTCGCCTTGTAGTCGCCTGCTAGCGTGTGTTGCTGAGCGCCTTCCTTCTAACAAGGCCTTCCACGACGAGGGACCACGTGCTTCCTTCTTCTGTGCCAACCCTATCAGTCTGCCTCGCAGGTACATGGATAGGATCAGAAAGGACACCATACTTTTCTTCGATTTCTCCAATCCGTCGGCGATCACTGTCAAAAAGGCTTCTGAAGGCACTGCTTACTGGCAATCCATTCAAGGTAAGCGAACAGTTTGACATGTTGCACTGTGAAACCATTGTTTGGCAGCAAAGGTGTATGCTTGGCTTCCGGCTTCAAACAATTGCGAAGGTTATATGTTGGTGGATGCTCAGTGTGAGCATGTTTCCCCCAGGAAGTCAGGGCGACAGTATATTCACCTTAGAAGGCGCACTCTCTCTTGGTTTGGGCTATAATAAAGCGGGAAGTGACAGGGCTCTACTCATGCTCACCAGCAATGATTATCCTCTCTTGTGTTGCAGACCTCTGCGAGCGCCCTTCTGTCTGGCTAGTACAAGATGGACGGGCTCCCCGTGAAACGCAGTTCCCGGGCTACGGTCGCTGGGTGGTACTGTGCTCGCCCAATTCTGACAATTACATGGAGTTTGTCAAGGGGAAGTAAGTATTCGGACCATTGTCAACAGACCTCCAAAGTTAACTTCTTCATGGTTGGAGTGATCATGGACCTCAAAGTGGCCAAAGTCCTTGGTTCTTGCCTGAGCTCGAATTGCGCAAATCTTAGTTCCCTCGCGGCTCGTTTCTTCATCCGATGCTGTTCTGTTATGGGTCAATTGAATTGTGGCTGTATATCTTCGACGTTGCAGTCCTGGCAGGGTGTCTCTGAATCCTCTCAGGTTTCTGATTGTTTGGCCTTTCGCTGTCCTACACTTGCGTCTTCCTCAATAAGTCATCGGGCGTAGACAGACTTCCACCCCGTCTGACCCCTCGCTCTTGCCACAGCAGGCACTTTGCTTCTGTGACCTGCTCACAATATGGATCGACGTCGCAGGCACGCTGAAGTCTGGTGGCTCCCTGTGTGGACGCTCGATGAGTTGCTGGAGTGCCGGCAGCGCTTCTACCCTCATATGTCACAAAAGCAGACGGAGAATCGCTTTGAGCAGTTTGGCGGGGTCGTCAGGAGCGTCCTGGCAGACCCCGGCCGATCGTTTGAGCGTCTTGCGAGGTCACTCTCAGCTTTGGAGGCGGTGGACCTGTATCGCCTTGGCGCAGCAGCTTTGAAGAGCGCCATACGGCATGCATTTGCGCACATTGAAGTGAGTTAGCTTGAGGCAAAGGAGGGTCGACTGATAGCCGACCATTCAGAATTCGGCTCGGTCTTCGTTCTGCTCGTGTCTTTTACCTTGGGTGGCATGCAGTGCCTGGCTCTCTTAGGTCTCCAGCATGTATACAATGGCATCCACTCACTTGCAGAGGGACAACTAGCGCTTGACCTCCTTTTCCATCTGTCCATGTAGGCGACGAAAGATCTGGAGTTTGATGGGTTCCGTCTTGGTTCGCCGCGCATCGGGGACCTCGTCTTTCAAAAAGCCAAGGAGGGCCGGTGGCAGGACCTAGTGGACCTGCTGCACGCGGCTGCCAGCAACCCGAGGGTCGGCGAGATGTCAGGGTCCTCATTGGAGGCGTACGGGCATGTGAGGTGCGTCCTGGGCGTAGACCTGGACGACGACGACATCAAGGAGGTGTTCCGAAAGCGGCGCGGCCGGCCTCGGAAGCAGGAGGGAGCGAGACAGGGCGGGGAGGTGTCCGAGAATGACCCGGGTCAGTCGGAAAAGCGGGAGGAAGCGGTTGAAGAGATCAAGGAGGCGTTCCGGAGCTGCAAGGATTTTGTGTCCGACAGCAAGGAGGAGGGGATGAATCCGGCGGATCTGAAGCACACGTACCTCCGGCCAACCACAAGAGATCAAGAGTCGTGGGATGGGCTACTCTGCCCCGGTGGCGATTGGATATATGCTGTCCAGTTCACGCGCAACCCCGGGCATGGGATCAGCGCGCAAGGGATTCTGGACCTTCTGAAACGCATCGGTAGAAAGCAGCTTCGAGTAGTCCTTGCGGTTCCAGGAGAGAAGTTTGATAACTATGGTTGGCAGCCGTGGACCGGTCCCAAAAAAAAAGGTGTGGATGGGGAGATGGTCATGACAAAAGGCGCTCTTCCAGAGAACGAGGTCCCTCCCGAGCTGAAGAGCATCAAACAATGGGTGGTTCGCCTGAAGCTGCCTGATGCGGGGGACGAGGTTCTGCGAATCCCCGAAAATATGTTAGTGTTGCCTGACAAAGAGTTGTCCGATGATGACTTGTCTGACGACTTGTCCAGATAGAAGTAGATCGTGCAACGTGTCCAGATAGAAGTGAATCGTGCAAGAGACGTGGCAGAATTTTAGTCGAATGTGGAGGACCGACGCCTCAGCAGGGGCTCAAGCTTGTGTAGCTCAATTTTCTTCCTCTGTTGCTCTTTCAGCAACATTAATGTCTCTAGACATCGGCCATGCTGAATTACCGAGAACCAAGTCTCTGGTGTATGCATGTCTTGGTGGTACATAATGCCTGAGTGCTTGAGTGAAGCCCGGGATTCGCAGCATACAGTCGTGTGCTTTCCCATGAAGACTTTCCACAATCACGCTTTTGAGTGGGGTCTCAAAGGTTCCAAAAAAATGCGATTGTATTGGATGACATTGCTTGAATATTACGAGCGCGAGAAGCCGATCGACCTCATGTTATATGCGGACCTTTACTCGATGCTGCTATTGTCTGCTCAAGACAACGATGTGTAATTAAGTTAACTCAAAAGGTCTGATAACGACCATGCAAATCTTTTGCCGGCCTGCATGCACGTGTGGCTGGTCAATATCTCCTTCTCTACTATGAAGGGTAGGCTTTGGACACGTACGATCGCTTAGAACGCACGCGCAAAGCCTGGGCAACACTCCTGCATCATGCCCGTCTACGTCCGCCACAGTCCATTTGAATAAGGTGTGCAAGCTAATCCGGCGATGCTAGAACATCAGCATCCATCACTCTCCGAGTCTCCCCTCCGTCTCTCAGTCTCTCACCGGCCGGCAAGGATGCCCCTCGCCTTCCGGCGGATGCTGAACACCCGAGTCTCGCAGGATGAAGTACAGCGCACTGCATATGCCATCACGCGTCAGCGTGCGCGCTTTGTACCTCGGGGAACAGCGTACGGTATGCTCCGCCCCAATCCACTCCGGCAACTCCTTACCGCACTCACACCGCCGAATCCCCGGGTGAGGAACGCCCAGCAACGCTGTGGTGAACCACTGCTGATACGTGAACCGCCTAGTGACTGCATGCAGAGCTTTTTCAGTTCCGGAAGCCTTTTCGCGGTTCGGGGTATCCCCCGGGCCCCGGAGCCGGCGAGCCTGAGGCGACCAGGTTGCGGAGACAAAGCCTTCCAAGCGGAAAAGGGGGGCACGTGGCGGCAGGAGAGTGGTTGTGTTTATGCTGTATCAACAGATGGTCAGGGAAGGAGGCGCAGTGACATGTAATATTCTAGACAGCCAAAGCTGTGAGTGTGAGCCCAGGGCGCTAGGCTGCATTGAATGGGACTTGGACGCCAAATGTGAAGTGGGGTAGAGCCTACTGCGATTGTTCGAACTGGTTGTCCTTGAAGGGCGCACCGCTTGATAAGGACAAAAACGCCAGAGAAGGGTGGTGAGTATTAACTTCAACTCTGAAGTGGGCATCTTGTTGTCCCTGAGGGCGGGCAGCAGCGCCAGCTGTTGCAAGGTGCATGCATGCTGGCACCATGCTAAGATGGGATAATTTCCAAGCGGTACTGTCGTGATCCTCACTTCTGGTAGCTCGTGCTAGCGAATCACCATGAATGCAGCAGGTCCTCCTAGCAGCCGGTCCCGCTTGCTCCTGCGGCCACGCCTGTGGGAGAGCCTGCTGCCGTGGATACGAGCACAAGCTGGGGCTTGCGAGGAGGGGCTTGGAGCTGTTGCTAAAGTCTCTCCTCTTCTGAATGGAGGCGAGGCGCTCTGGCGAAGAACACCCCTTCTTTCAACTGTGGGCATCGAAAGTGAGAGCCTTCTCTCAGGATCAAGGTGGTTCAAGCCGCCTGCATTCTCAATTTCAGCATCCACCCTCTGCGTTTCCAGCCAGCTGGACCTTATCCTGCCAAGCTCATGGCAGATCCGGTCCTCCTACACTGCCACCGGAAGCCCAGGGGCCACAGTTGCCGCCACCACATCCACCACCGCCCATCAAGCTCCAAAATCAACCTCTAGAGTAACAGACGCTGTCCGGCCTCCTCCCGGCGCTGCTGCCACCACAGCCCCCCCCGCAGCGGCGGAGCTCTTATTGGAGGACGGCTTCTTCACAGAGGACGAGACGGTGGAGCTCCCCCAGCGTTTGAAGCCTGCGGTGTACGACCCGGGTGCCCTGGCCAGGCACTACCGCTGGCGCCCACTGCCGGTGCTGTGGCGGGCACTGGTCATCACAGCAGAGGTCGGCTGGCTCAGGCTGAGGTCGCTGCGGGAAAGTGACATCAACAAGCGGGCAGAGATGGTGAGGGCGCCTATTCCCACTATTGATGGCGATGATGAGGAGTGGCTTTTAGAGTGCACCTCAAGAACACTGTGCTCGCACGTCTTTTGTTGAAATGTGGGGTGGTTTTGGTAGGCGTTCTCTTATCCATCTAATGTAACCAGACTGTCGTACCAAGGCAACAAGTGATCAGTCACTTCCGGTGCCACTCTAACAACTTCGAGCTTGGTTTTTGGCCTGTAGCAATTAAGTAAAACAGTTCTTGAGACTCAGCCAGACTGCTCAGCGAGGGAACAGGCTCAGTTATCACGGTGCTTGCCGTGCAGCTGCGGCTGGCGCTCATCCGCCTGGGCCCCGCGTTCATCAAGCTGGGCCAGACGCTGTCGACGCGCCCCGACGTGCTGCCCCCCCAAATCTGCGCGGAGCTGGCCAAGCTGCAGGACCAGATCCCGCCCTTCCCAACACGCGCAGCGTTCCGCGCCATCGAGGCCCAGCTGGGGGCGCCCATTGAGAAGCTGTTCCAGGAGATCTCGCCCGAGCCGGTTGCAGCAGCCTCGCTGGGGCAGGTCTACAAAGGTGGGCACGCGAAGTGGAGTAACAGAGTGCGCCGGTGTTTCGACGGTGTGTGGCTCAAGCTGTTGATGCCTGTTGGATTACAAAACGAGATCGAAGTGAATGTGAATTAAGCGAGATTGCACACACGTGACTTGCATTTTTAGAATGTTGTCACTACTGAGAACTCCCTGTTTCTGGTTGCGAACTGCTGGCAGAGCCTTCCAGGAATCGTTTTCGTCACATGTCAGGTTGGTCAAACCCTGCGATCGATCTAGTTTGACTCGACATGTAACCGGTAATACGTCTGGAGACGTGGCGTGCACAACTTCTCAGACCTTTCAACTCTTATTAGGAACATGGGCCTCGTATTCTGGCTTGCCATAGCAGGGCGCTTTAGAGAACTCTATATGTTTTTTTGAAAACTCATCCGCTACTTTAGACCATCCATCTTCTAAAGAACCTTTAAACGAAGGCCAAGTCAATTAAAAATAATATGGCGTACAATTGTGCTCTTCTGCCATTACAGCGAACTCTGCCCACCAGTCTGCCCCTTCTCTCCTTGCCAGCACGCTTGCCCGGCCCGTATGGCGCATGGGTGGCTGTGAAGGTGCAGCGCCCCGGGCTAGCGGTACGGCTGGCGTTAGACGCGTACCTGCTGCGCCAGGTGGCGGCGCAGCTGCAGCGCTACGTGGGCGCGCGGGGCAGCCTTACTGCAGTGGTCGACGAGATGGTCGGCCGCGTGTTTGAGGAAGTCGACTACGTGCGAGAGGCCCACAACGCGGAGCGCTTTGCGCAGCTCTACGCGTTTGATGCCGCCAAGGGGGCGGAGCACGCGCGCGACTATGACGGGGGGTGGGACGGGCTCATGGATGCGCCCCCGGGAAGGAGGCGCAACGGCGCAGAGGAGGGCGGGGTGCGTGTGCCGCGAATTCTGTGGCGGATGACGACGCACCAGATTCTGACCATGGAGTGGATGGAAGGCGTCAAGCTCACTGATGCGGTGAGGCTCTCGGATTGAGTTCGAAGTTTTGCATATGCCCACCCCAATACTCTGCAGCCAATGGGTCATCTGAAATTGCGGGATCTTCTGAGAGCTTTTGTTCCTGTCGCTCTCGGGTCGTGTGCTTACGTCGTCGCACGTGGGGCCCTGGCCGTGTCTTACGTCACCAACCTGGGACGTTTACTTGAGCTTATTAGTTGGTGGCCATCGAGCATCAAAAGCAGTGCCTTTACTATTGCGCGCTCTGTGATGGCAGGCTGCGATCGCCGGCTTGCAGCTGAATGCGGAGAAGATCGTCGACTTCGGCGTCCTCTGCTCCCTGCGCCAGCTCCTCGAGGAGGGCTTCTTCCATTCCGGTCAGTGCCCGCAGCCCTCTGCCACCCTCGAAGAGGGTCGTAACATCGACAGAGCGCAAGTGAAAGCAGCGGTAATCTGATTGATGCCGTCTAAACCCAAGACCGAAGTTGCAGACCCCGAATTCGTGTCGTGCAGCTTTTTAATTCCGTTCTTGTCTGATACGCCTCCGTGCTGTGCAGACCCGCACCCCGGCAACCTGCTGGTGACGAGCGACGGCCTGCTGGTGTACCTGGACTTCGGCATGATGTCCGAGCTGCCGCACCGCTACCGCATCGGCCTCATACGCACGGTCAGCCGCGCCGCCCAGCCTGGGCCCTTGCACTGTCACTATGTTGATTTGAGCGCACTCAGTATCAAGTTGAGATAACATGACAAACTTGGATTTCGATAAACGGGCGGAGCCAGGTCTTTGATTGTTGGTATCATATAGCTCCTCTTTTCCTCCGCAAAGCTGCTCTGCTTCTATATCTTTTGGCGTGTTCTCCATTGTCTCTGATGTAAGTTTTGCATGGCTGAATCACGACGTCTGTCCGGCTTTCTTGTTGTGCAAACACATTCCTTAGACCAGCCGCCACTTCTGATCGCGACGTATTGTGGTGTGCAGCTTGTTCACTTTGTAAATAGGGACGCGCTAGGTTTAGCAAGCGACTTCGTCACGCTGGGTTTCCTCCCCCCGCAAACAGGTGGGCGTCACCCTGGATAACCGTTTCTGAAGCGTCTTTGTTGGATGATCAGAGTCGACAGAATCGACAGAGGTCTTTGAACCACCTGTTTTTACCAACGATGTGCTTTCTTCGAAGGCTTTGTGTAGTCTTGCATCCGTCGACACGATTGTGGTTATTTTGAGAGAATTCGAGGTGCCCAACCGCGGACATCAATGAGTAGGAGTCTCAACATTCTGATTGACCCCGCCATCTTTTGCGGTCCCCAGAGTTGGCCCGAGTGGCGGCCGCACTGCGCGAGTCGTTTGGGACGGAGGGCCGCCGCATGAAGCTCGACTTCCAGGGCATCGTCACGCAGCTCGCGGAGGTCATGTACAGGTCAGCGGCACCTCGCGCAGGGCAAGGCGGCAAGCCTGCCAGCGTCACCTTGTCTTAACATGCCCTTCTCCACCGCACTCGTAACACGGGGGTGCCTATAGCATCGCAAGGCAGAAAGACCAGCCATCGTGTCCTATCTGCCTCGGAATCTCGTGTTGGGTTCTTGCTTTCGGAAGGAGCAGGAGGATTGCCTGGCTGCAACCCTTCATCTTGGGGTGCGTTGCTGCGCAGGTTCCAGTTCCAGTACCCCGCGGTGTACACGATGGTCATCCGCGCGCTGGGGTCGCTGGAGGGCACCGCCACCGCGCTGGACCCGTCGTTCAAGGTCCTCGCCTCAGCGTACCCCTTCGTCGTCGGCAGGCTCCTCGCCGACCCCACGCCCGAGGTCGGCCGCCGCGCATGTGACCGTGCCCCACAGCGCGATCAGTAGAGCTTTGATGATTTGGACCCTCGCGCTTGGAAGCCTGCCATCTCTCTGTGGCCTTCTACGTCGTGTGCCAGGCGGCGCTGACGAGGCTGCGATCCGACGGCCCTCTCGCCTCTCGCTCTTTTTCTGCTTCTCATTTGGGATGGATCAGGCGAATACACCAGAGAATGTGTCTAGAGCAGCCCACTTGGTGTTCCGCTGCAAGGGCGCGTGCTCTTGCGACGCTTGATGCCGCCTGTTGCGTACATGCAGATGCGCGAGATCTTGCGCGAGCTGCTGCTGCACCCTGACGGCAACGTCCGCTGGCACCGCCTCGAGCGCCTCGTGGCAGCTATCGGCATGCAGGGGCGCCCCGTCACGGCGCCCGACGGTGAGCGGCGGACGAACCCGGATTTACCTTTGCCCCCTCTGCCATTGTACGATAAATAGCTTCTTTTGCCAGGGGGTGGGGGCGAAGTCCGCTGATTGTACGCTTGGACATAGTTCTTCTGGTATTGGAACATCGTGTCTCACCGCCCAGCACTGGTCTCACATCTCTCGGCAGTCACATTGAGCGTGGACTGCCTTGCTCTCCTTCTCATACACCCTCCTCATGACTGCACCCAACCTGAGAGGGAGACTCCGTGTCTGTGTCCGTGCTTGGCGTGCCGTGCGGTGTGTGAGCATACTTGAGCAGCACGTGTCTGCGCAGGGCCGTGGGGCGGGCGCGCTGCACTGGGCAGGGCGGGGTCGAGCCTGCGTGGCGCCCTGGACCAGCGGGCCATTGTGGCCGCCACGGCGGACTTGCTCGACTTCGTCATGGCCGACAGCGGGACCCACGTGCGGCACCACGTCGTGCAGGTCAGCCAGCACGCCAACGGATGGTGCTTGAAGCCGGCCGGTGGCAGCGGGCGTAAACGACTATGTGCAGAATGCGAGGCGTGGAGGTCGGCGTGCAGACCGAACTCGGAAAGGAGGGCAGCGGGGCGAGGATCTTCAGGTGCACGTACTCTGTTGGCTTGCGCTGAGCAGTAGTTTACGGTGGCGTGCAGGACCTGGCGGGCGTGACGGACAGCCTGGTGGGCAGCATGCTGGACCATGTGCGCCACTGGGCCGGCCTCGGGCCCGCCCCCGACGGCCGCGCCGACGCGGAGGAGGCCCACCCCGAGGATGCGCGACCAGCGGCCCTGCGGCCGCGGGTGGACGCGGCAGGGCACATCGTGGTGGCCACTGTGGCGGACCAGCAGGCAGCAGCGGTGAGCTGGGCGGAACGGAAGGGGAACGGGGCACTGTCTGAAGCGGTGTCACAAGCCCGCTAATCTGATGTTTGTTGCCTGATGCCAGCAGTACGCAGATGCAAGGTGGTCAGAGCGGCCTGTTCAAGATTTGAAGTCAGCGACAGCGGTCCACTTGAGCTCGTCAAAACCCTACTGTCGTCCACTTTTCGAAATCTATGTCGCGCTTTGAACCAAGATTCGCATCTTAAATGCCGGAAAAAGCCGTACAGAAGGGAATAGTCCGGTCAGCGTACTCGCAAAAATGGGACAAATATGCCTCTCCCTGCTTGCCAGGCCTTCGAGGCGAGCAGCCTGCCCCGCTGGAGCGCGCGGCTGATGCAGCCCGCCGCCGCGGAGGGCGGCAGCGGGCGTGCCGAGGAGCGGCGCATGGTGGACGACGACGACGACAACGAGGACGATGTGCTGCTGGAGCGGGTCGCGGCCGGCATGCGCACGCTGGGGAACACGGTGCAGGCAGCGCCCGCATTGTGGCTGCCGCTGCTGGCCAGGATGGCGCTGCGGCGAGAGATGGTGGGCATGGGTATGCAAGTGGGCAGGGAGATGGCCGCGAGCATGAGGAAGCAACTAGTAGAGGCGTGGGAGGACACGCTCGACCACAGGACGCGACGGCCTGAGAAGTAACGTCGATAACTCTGCCGCCCTGCATTGTTGTGCATCATGTGCGATTTTGAGCACTAAACCATGCACAACAAGGGCGATTGACCACCCTCGTCCGGCCACACAGAGTACGGCAATACTGAATCGAGAACTGGAATGTGTAAGTCATATCCGATCAAATGATATGTATGTCATGGAGCGAGGTTACACACGAGTGACATTGTGCACCTCTTGGCAGCCCAAGTCCTGAAGCATGTCACTTGGCAATTTTGTACTTCTCAACTGCCCTGGCGCCGCGTGCGACGCAGAATCTGCATATCGCGTCAGACGCGGCCATGCATGTATGGGCGCCGAAAAAACGGTTCATGCAGGCTCACGTTGCTGCAATGAACTATAGTGCATTGGCCCAAAGAGATTACGCTGGGGATCTGGTGCACGGGGCCGGTATAATGCCATGCAATCATGCACCTTTGAGAGCAGCCTGATCCGGTCGGGACCATCGGTCATCCCTATTGATCAAATTACAAGTTACATATGCCATTGCCCGCATGCATGTGGCGCCCGCACGCACGATGATAGACCAGGCTATAGGCTTATAAGCAATTGAAGCAATATCAATAAGATTCAACTTGATACTTGAAGAATCAAACCTAAGCCGGGCGTAAGCCAATACAAAGTTACCAGTACAGGCGAGTGGGCCATGGCATTGTGGCATGCCTTCAAGAACGTACTAGTATAAATTCCGAGTCACTTCGAAACATTCAATGTGACCGTCCTGCTTCTATGCATGCACTATCAATCATAGCGCTTCACGAACTCGAACCAAGGAACCATGTGCATGCTCAAACTGTTGAAGAACCTACGGCCTACTTGGGCATTGGATGGATGAAAACGAGATGTTATATCCGGAAAAGCTACCATCCTGATGACTTCTTCGCAACCAATTGGAAATGGGCAATGGAGTGTAGTGACCGCGAAGGAGTCGGTCATGAGATGCATTCAAAGACCTTGCACCATCTTGTAAGTGCTCAGAATTCTCAAAATCTGCAAGGCATGCGCATTGCGTGCAGGGTACGGTACCTATTGACTTAATGCGCGTTTCAGTGGCAACTGCGGTACGTACCACGGAGGGGGCGTGGCCACAGCTGTCCGATAATTAAGAGAACGGTCATCGAACGGCACAGACACATTTGTTGATTGCTCAATCCAGTCCCTTGATACAATTTCATGATTCGACCGTCTCATTTCGAATTTGAAAGCTCTTGAGGTGAAGTTTGGGAGGACACAAAATATTATGAAGATGTGTCAATTTTGGCCATTGAAAAGGTTACCGCGTTACTGTGGTTGCCGTGCTGTTCTCGTCATCCAACGAAGTACCGAAGAGGATTCCCAACCTCTCCCGCCATAACTTTCATTCAAACCATTACCGCCAGCCATGATTGCGTGGAGTTGTTCCCGCTGGCTTTGGCGCCACTGCGGTCTGCACACGGCCACACGAAAAGTTGCGGTCAAGCACTCACGCCCTTCATTGCTTCAAGGCATTCTTCCAAATCTTCACATTTGAGACTCCGGGGCTTCCATTGCCTCAGGTTGCCAGCAGCGAGCACCTTTCTGACCAATTGTTAGGGAGGAGCAAAGCAGCCACCTTCAGCATACAGTTGTACGTACGAAGTTAAAGGAAGGAGACTAACAGGAAGCCGAGGGGGACTAGCTAACTCTCTCAGCACGTCAAGTCAGGATGTATGTGATCAAGCGTGATGGCCGCAAGGAGGCGGTCCACTTTGACAAGATCACTGCGAGGATCAGAAAGCTGAGCTATGGGCTGAATCCCGAGCACTGCGAGCCGGTGCTGGTGGCGCAGAAGGTGACCACCGGCGTGTACACGGGCGTCACTACCAGCGAGCTGGACGAGCTGGCGGCGGAGACAGCGGCGTCCATGACTGCAAAGCATCCGGACTATGCACAGGTGGGGATCGTCTCTCACCTGCTGCGTCCCCTGCTTTCATGTGCCCATCTGTTACGGTACCAAACCACCCTTGTTACTTTTGGCGACCAACACAGTTGGGTGCCGTTGCTGAAAGGCCGATGCATCTGCCTTTGCAAATCTGCTTCATAGCAATCAACAGCTGTGAACTGCAACTTGTTGTCAGCTGTACCTTTTTGGCGTGCCCCTGCAGCTATAGAAGTTCCTGTGGAGTGTTTTCTGAATTCTGCTGATCTGAAATAGCATACAGCTAGAACCTCATCACCTCTAGTATCAATGGCGATGCTACCTAGTTTCAGAATGCCTTTGGTTGACTCAGAATTTGATGGTGGTTTTTGATTGTTGCAGCTGGCAGCGCGGATTGCTGTGTCCAACTTGCACAAGAACACAAAGAAGTCCTTCTCAGATACGTGAGTTTTCTGCTTCCTTCCTGGGCAAAAAAGGGTACTTGCAGCCATGCAGTTCTGCCTTGTCTCAGCTATCAAGTATATATGAAGCTCGATTTCCACCAGACACACTGAGTATTTCACTTGAATGCAATGAGCCCCAGGTTGGACTCGTTCGCTGCAAGCTTTCAAATCTCAACTGGTGAACTTACCGCTTGTCTCTTTCATGCCTCAGGATCAAAGATATGTACTATCACGTCAACAACCGTTCCGGCCTGAAAGCGCCGCTTATTGCAGACGACGTTTTTGAGGTCATCATGAAGGTATGTCATGATCATCTGCAGGACTTCTCTGGAGATGCGTGTCTTGCAAGCTAGTCTTGTTTGTTTCATGCCCCATGCAAGCTCCTCCAACACTGTCCTTCGGATGGGGCCTAAAACATTCTCTTCTTTCCCCCCTATAGAACAAGGAGCGTCTGGACAGCGTCATCATCTACGACCGCGACTTTGAGTACGACTACTTCGGTTTCAAGACTCTGGAGCGCTCGTACCTGCTCAAAGTGAATGGCAAGGTTGTAGAGCGACCGCAGCACATGCTCATGCGTGTGGCTGTCGGCATTCACAAGCAGGACATTGAGGCGGCCATCAGGACGTACCACCTCATGTCAGAAAGGTGGGTGCTTCACCAGGTTGCCTTCTTGCGTACTGATGGATTTGTACTTCAGTTCTTGCCTCATCACCACACAAGTGCAGGCAACCCATCTTTCCTATGTTGCCCTCGATCTCTTTGAAGCATCCTTCTTGTTAAGATCTGTTTGGAAGCATCCTTCTTGTGACCATCTTTTTCTTGCTCAAGCCCCACAAAAGCAGTGTGCCAATTCTTTCCCATGCTCCTGCTGACAGAAGCATGCGCCACTTGGTGTGCAGATGGTACACCCACGCCTCCCCCACCCTCTTCAACGCCGGCACCCCTCGGCCGCAGCTCAGCAGCTGCTTCCTGGTGTGCATGAAGGAGGACAGCATCGAGGGCATCTACGACACCCTCAAGGAGTGTGCGGGCATCAGCAAGAGCGCAGGCGGCATCGGACTGTCCATCCACAACATCCGCGCCACCAGCAGCTACATCCGCGGCACAAACGGCACATCCAATGGCATCGTCCCAATGCTCAGAGTCTTCAATGACACTGCCAGATATGTTGATCAGGGAGGCGGCAAAAGGAAAGGTAGGAGGGCTTGCCTTCCCTGCAATCTGGTCTGAAGTTTTGAGCTTGAAGACAATCTTTGCTGGCTCCCCAATAGTTTTTTACCAATTCCGTCAGCCTTCACCACCTCCTTGAGTCGCGAAGGGCGGCCAAGTATCTGCTCGATGCCCGCTTTCTCTAGACTGGAGTGCATGCATCATAGATCTGAATAGTACTCTCTTCCACTTGTGCTAGCCATGTAATCATGGACTTTCTTGCTGCCTGCTCCAGGTGCGTTTGCCATTTATCTGGAACCGTGGCATGCGGACATCTTTGAGTGGCTAGACTTGCGCAAGAACCACGGCAAGGAGGAGGTGCGAGCGCGCGACCTGTTCTACGGCCTCTGGGTGAACGACCTGTTCATGAAGCGCGTGGAGGAGAACGGCAAGTGGTCCCTCTTCTGCCCCAACGAGGCACAGGGCCTGGCGGAGGTGTGGGGGGACAAGTTTGAGGAGCTGTACATCAGCTACGAGAAGGAGGTGAGGCAGCCCCACAGCAAACACACAGATTCTGTCGTCCCAGTTTCAGAAATTCAGAAAAGTTTGTATCAAGAAACTGGCTCAGTCTGTGACAGCTTACTTTACAAGTTTCTGACCGACTAAGACGAAGTAGAGTCCTGCACGTGCAACTTTTCTGCGCGCATGCCTGCATCTTAATACTACCTCGTGACAGAAGTCACTGTCGATGCGCAGGGCAAGGCCAAGAAGGTGGTGGAAGCTCAAAAGCTGTGGTTTGCCATTCTCGAGGCTCAGATAGAGACAGGGAACCCATACATGTTGTACAAGGTACGTTCTTCTCTCCTGTGATTACTTGTGCATTGTTGTTCTGAACGTCCTTTTGCGATACTTGCGATACTTGCGATACAATATGGATTCATGTTGCAATGGGGGCTGGATTTACAACACTTGCAAGAAAATGTCATGCTGCTGAGCCCATGTGCTTGTTTCTGCGCAGGACGCATGCAACCGCAAGAGCAACCAGCAGAACCTGGGCACCATCAAGTGCTCCAACCTGTGCACCGAGATCGTAGAGTACACCAGCCCTGAGGAGACGGCTGTCTGCAACCTGGCCTCCATTGCGCTGCCCCGCTTTGTGCGCGAGCAGGGCGTCCCCCTGGAGGGCCACACCAAGAAGCTGGTGGGCAGCATCGGCAGCGAAAAGCGCTACTTCGACTTCGACAAGCTCGTCGAGGTGAGCCCCCTAGGTTCGACCACCGGCGTGACTCTCATGGTTGTGGAAGTGCACCCTTGGAAGCATACGAACGCATTCCGACAGCTTCGTCAGGCATTTTTATCCTGAAAGCGCTTGCTACTTCGTCTTGACGCGTTTTTGAACCTTCTCAGGCTCACAAACCCTCTGCAATCCTTTGTCCCAGGTGACGGAGCAGGCGACGCGCTCCTTGAACCGCATCATCGACGTGAACTACTACCCTGCGGAGACTGCTCGGCGGTCCAACATGCGGCACCGGCCCATCGGCATCGGCGTGCAGGGGCTGGCCGACACGTTCATCCTGCTGGGGATGGCCTTCGACTCACCGGAGGCGCAGCAGCTCAACAAGGACGTCTTCGAGACCATCTACTACGCCGCGCTGCGCACCTCCTGCCAGCTCGCCAAGGAGGAGGGGCCCTACGAAACCTACGCTGGCTGCCCCGTTAGCAAGGTCAGCAGCACGCACCCACTGCGTTTCTCCTCATAGTCGTTTGTAACGGCGCACTTTGCAATGCTGTGCAGCCTGTTGAGACACCAATTGAAAAATTCATGGTCCCCAATGGCTTGCTCTTGTACACTTGCTTTCTATCCTAGTCATGCTGGCCAGTCAGAACGACAGCTTGCTTGCTTTGGATGTCCTTTCCTCACTTGCCTCCCTCTGGCGTGTCCTGCAGGGCGTGATCCAGCCGGACATGTGGGGCGTGTCCCTGTCCGGCCGCTGGGACTGGGCGGCCCTGCGGCAACAGATCGCGGAGCACGGCGTGCGCAACTCGCTGCTGTGCGCACCCATGCCCACCGCGTCCACCAGCCAGATCCTGGGGAACAACGAATGTGAGTGCCGCCCTGGCGCTGGGGCGCACCAAGTTCTGCTTGGTTCCTCCTGCTGTTACCTTCGTTCTCACACTCCTACTGATCTGGGTGTTCTCATCACAGTGCTCACAAGCATTGGCACAGCAAACGCATTGGGCGCTCTTAACCTGTGCCTCTTGTTGTGTGCAGGCTTCGAGCCCTACACTTCCAACATCTACGCCAGGAGGGTGCTCAGGTAGGCACCCCTGAATCATGCCCTCCGAAAACCTTTCCTTTCGGGTCAATCTCAACACTTGTTCAGCAGTGTTTGAACGACTTTGGAATTGGCCAGACTGGTCTTCATTCTGTGTGCCTCCTTCTGACGCGGTTTCTGCGCGTGCGCAGCGGCGAGTTCACGGTGGTGAACAAGCACCTGATGAGCGACCTGGTGGAGCTGGGCCTGTGGACGCCCGTCCTCAAGAACGAGCTCATCCACTATAACGGCTCCGTGCAGCGCGCCGACATCATCCCGGACAACCTCAAAAATATCTACAAGTGAGCGCTTCGGGGGCCCCGCCACAGCCCACGTCCTTCGCTTTTTCCATACAGCCAGCTCTGAGTAGCGGCTGTTTCGTCTTTGGTCGAAGTAGAAGTGTAGGCGGTGCCATGGCTGCTGTTTCACGCTGGGAGGAGTGTGCTGACGCTCCGTTCTGTGCGGCAGGACGGTGTGGGAGATCAAGCAGCGCACGATCGTGGACATGGCGGCGGACCGTGGCGCGTTCATCGACCAGAGCCAGAGCCTGAACATCCACTTAGAGAACCCCAACTTCGGCAAGCTCACCAGCCTGCACTTCTACACCTGGAGAAAGGTCAGCGCCGGCCCGTGCCCACCCGCCCATGCGCCTGCTCCTTGCCCCTCCTGCCGGAGTGGCAGAGGGAGAGATAGTCTGCCACCTGGTTCCTTCTCAGGGCTAATTGAAGAGCGAGTAGTTGCTTCCTGGTTTCGCGTGTCTGGCTTGTCCCTTTGCGCGCATCACCCCCGAGCATCCGTCCCTGAGCGATGGTATCTGGCCGCATGCGCAGGGCATGAAGACGGGCATGTACTATTTGCGCACGCGCGCGGCTGCGGACGCCATCCAGTTCACGGTGGACAAGTCGAGCTTCGCCAAGGCGGGCCCCCTCCCCAAGCCCCTGTCTATCAGCCCCAGCCCCAGCCCCGCCCCGGCCCCCGAGGCCGCCCTGCGCCCCAGCGCCGACGAGCTGGAGGCTGAGAAGGAGGCGCAGATGGCCGCCATGGTGTGCAGCCTAGAGAACAAAGACGCGTGCATCTCGTGCGGGAGCTAGGGCGGCAGCAGTCGCGAGAGAGAGGATCCGCGAAGGAGGCTTTGCGATTGCCTCTGGATGCTTGATCACCAGGTGACCGAGGTAGAATAGGTGGCGTAATTAATAGCAGGTCTTGCTTGATCGGTTCTTCAAACATAGGAAGACAACCACAAAACATTGATCCTTGTACAGTATTGAAATCCAATTGGAGTACGCGTCCGGAGCTGTGCGCAACTGCGACCTCCTGTCCTGGAACGCATTATGACTAGTTGCTCGCAACCGAGAACCGAATGGCCGCGCCCAGGACCGACTACTCCTGTCCCGCTACTACTGCATCATGGCGCATCCGACTCAAATACGCATGCTCGCTTAGCACTAGCAGCACCAAGCTTGGCCGGCATATAAGATGCATGTATGTCTTACAATAAACGATGCGCCGAGATGTGTATGAGTTTCTTGAGGCTGAAAGTTTCGCATGTCTCGTCCTGAATGATTCTCTTGTCCCAACTTGAACGTATGGCCGCAGCGCGCGCGCCTCCTGCAAATGATTGAAGCAACTGCACGCAGTGCACATGAGATCGACCATTCCCTGCCTGCCTGTCTGGGGCAACACAGACCACGCGGTCAGACGCGGATATTTCACTCATGTAAGCCGA
This sequence comes from Klebsormidium nitens, assembly GCA_000708835.1. Classification (NCBI taxonomy): domain Eukaryota; kingdom Viridiplantae; phylum Streptophyta; class Klebsormidiophyceae; order Klebsormidiales; family Klebsormidiaceae; genus Klebsormidium; species Klebsormidium nitens. Next base: position 17,545 of record DF237438.1, on the reverse strand, counting down.
CTTCGTGATGCGATTTGGGCAACGTTCATTGCATATGGCCGATCACCGGTTGCATGAAGTTGGCAATATATTGGCGGAAGTATGTTCGCCGCAACATATCCGGCGCGCGGCTGCATTGCACGCTGAACATGTATAACCGTCTATACCAAATTGTGCGGCCTGCAACGTCCTTGAGTCAAGGATTGCATAGGCAGCTGCCATGAGCGCGCTGTAAGTGCAGTCATTGGCGCAATCACTAAAAGAGGTCCGAATCGGTGCAATCATGCTGCGCGGCAAGTCAGCCATGCATCATATGAAGTTGGCGGGGCCGCCAACACGTGAAAGCATCCAACTACCCCATGCGCCTTATTTGACCATGGAATTCAGGACTCCGACCTACCCTGGCTACCTATCTGCTTAGTGCAACCGTTGAGCTCATCATGTAATCTCACGTGCTTGTAAGCACGTGAAATCATTGGTCTGTAGACCGTTATGCAGGCTCGGCTGCATGTGACCCTGTCTGTGCCAGCTGCGTCTCCGGCGTCCGCGGTGGCGTGCAGACTACCATGCATGTCGCGCAGGATGGACACGAGCGAGATATGTACTCACTAGTATACACTTTGTGTTCGAACTTCGGTAACCAACGTCCGTTCTGCTGTAATCCCGCCAACCTCCCATCCATATTTGCGCCCGTATTTGTAGATCTCTAGCAACTGCAAGTCGAAAGAAGGTCGTTGTTCAGAAAACGCGTGCTTGCGTAGAGGAGTCCTGCGTAGGACATGGCCGCAACAATCTCCGAGGCAACGGGCTCACCCATCATGCCCACAGCTGGACGCAACGAAGCACCCCCTCCTTGCTGGGGGCAGCCGTGGGCGATGCGGTGCGTGCGCTCTCACCTTGTCCTGGAACTCCCCGGCCGCGACCAGCTGCTTGTACATGGCGTACAGGCGCAGCGCGGTGCGCGCGTCCTCGATGCTGTCGTGCGTCTCCTTCTGGATGTCCAGCTGCACACCCACCCAGCCACACCAGCTTAGCCAAAGCAAGTGGACCGGCGACCTGCTTGGCCAGAGAACACTCTATTGATGGTGCAGCAAGATGGCTGCACCGGCCAACCCCGTGGACGACTGGCAACACGCAGCAATTGGGGTCAGCATACAACCTAAACGCTTCAGCCTCTGTCTTCAAAGTGGTACATATACTGAAACTGCCAGGACCTGCGTCGTGATCAAATCAAGCGACGCGTGTCTGGGGGAGCCGTGTTGTTCTGCGGTGGTCTGCGCCTGCTCCCCCGGGCTGGGCGGGCTGACCTTGAGGAGGTAGGAGGCGAGGAAGCGCAGCGAGATCTTGCGCTGTCGCTTGAGGTGGAACAGCTCCACCGTGTCCACGATCTGCTCGGGCGGCACCACCAGGTTGATCATGCGGAAGTCCTTCTTCAGGCCGTGCCCCACGAAGCGGCACCCCGTGTCCACCAGGTAGCGCAGCTTTAGGTACGCCTTCTTCAGCGTCGTGATGTGGTGCGCGCTCACGCCCGGGTCCAGGTCCCCCGGCCGCAGCCCGCTGTAGCGTGTCAGGTAGTCGTACACCGGCTCCACCGCACGGATGTAGTCGTCCATGCACGCGCCGCCCGCGCGCTCGCCCTCCCCGCGCACGACGCTCACGCGCGCCAGACCCAGCCGCGCGGGCCGCAGCACGGCTGCGCTGCCGTCCTCGCGCAGCTCCGTCTCCGCGGGGGCCAGCGCCACGAACTCGGCGTCGATGCCCAGCAGCAGGCCCTGGACGAGGGGGAGGGGCGAACTATACGGAGGCGAAGGAGAGCAAAAAACAGAGAGAATTGCGCAGGGGACTGCAGACTGGTGGGGTCGCAATGACCGAGTAGATCGAAGTCCTGTCCTCAGCCCGGCAAGTGAAGGAAGCCCGATGACGAATCCCTGGACTAGCAGCAGCTAGGACGCATTGCCGCTGCCCAGGGGTAGACGGGAGTGGGCAGTGAGGCCTGGCGTTGGGCTGCTCACTGCGCGGGGCGCCTCGGAGGGGAGATCGAAGGGCACGAAGGAGCGCCACTGCTTCTGGCGCGTCTCGTCGTTGAGGGTGGTGAACAGCGCCTCGTCGATGGGGCTTGCATGCGTGGCGCTGACGAGGGGCGCCAGCGGGCGGGGGGGCGTCACCGGGGTGCCCGGGCTGGCGGGCGCAGCACTGGAGGGGGCGCGGACCAGGGGCGGGGCGTCGACCCGGGTGTAGAACAGGAGACACGGCACCTTGTGTTGCCCGTACAATGTCACCTGCACGCACCAGCCCCGCAAGGGGCGCTTTCACCACTTATGTCGGAGCGATGTGACGGTGGGCCACCACCGGCCGGCTGAATCGATAGGCGTGCAGAACAGGCCGGCACACTAAGGAGGCACAGCACGCTGGCGGGGGGGCAACAGGAGGTGCTGGGACGGGGCAGCGCACTCACAACTTCCTGCGCGGTGGTGGGCGTGATGCAGAAGTCGTTGAAGAGGACCCAGTCGGAGGGCAGCCCCCCCCGGCCCTGGCTGCCCTGCCGCTCCACGGACCCCGGGGTGGCCACCTCGCCTGCGCCGCCCCGCCCAGGACTGGCGCCCGCGACACCAAAGCCGCGGCCTGGGTAAACCGGATAGGGGTGCGTAAGACTAAGGCACTGGAAAACGAGCAGGCCGGAGGGGACCGGATGGGAACCAGGGAGAGCCACTCCAATGCTGGGAAACAAGCCGAGAGGAGCAAGCTATCTTCCTGACACTTGGAAGCATTGACGGTCATTGTGACACTTCAATCTTGGACAGTTGGCCCGTCACCCGCAAACCCACATGGCCCTCAGCTGCCCCTGTTGCGCTTTACCCGGCTCCCTGTCAATTCTGTGCATCTTCATTTGCTGTGCGGCTTACCTGGCGCAAGGGGGCTGCCCCCTACCGCCGCGAGCAAAGCGGCTGCCCCCGGGGAGGTGGAGCGGGCCATGGCGCGGAAAGAGGCGGGCCCGTGGGGCAAGCTCAGGGAGGGCGACGCGGCTAGGGGCAGCTCACGGTCGGCATGCATGGGCGGAATCTGCACACGAGCAGCCACGTGGCCGGGTGAGCACAGAGGCAGGGCGACTGTGGGCCGCAATGAGGAAAGCCCCTTCGCCACGCTCGTGTAGACGCGTCCTTGCGACGAGCCCAATTGGCGGCGAGTGCTCAAGCGCGCTTGCCTTGACGTGCGCCACGAGGTGCTGCGGGGAGCGCTGCTTGACGTCAGCGGCCACGGCCGCGAGCTCCTCCTGGATGACGGCAATCAGCGCCGTCAGCTCATACCGCGCGCCAGGAGTCGCCTCTGGCGCCCCGCCGCTTGCTGCGTCCGCATCCTTGGCAGCCTGGATGGCCGCAACCGCCGCCGCGCTGCTCGACAGGGGCCCATCAAGGTCCTGCACACACGCCGGGGCGCCTACCGTGAACCGATCCTGGACGTAGTCTTCTTACACACTGCGTCAGTCGCTCCAGAGTGGACTGCTGCGCATCGCTGAGGTGCGAGGACTAAACACCGGACCGTTCCAGAAGACTGCTCGCGGTTCAAGGTGACGCGAAGCCTCATTGGAAGCCCGCTTGACCTCGGTCCCCAACCTCTCCTTTCACGAGTGCTGGCGTAAATCACTCCCTTGCAGCTTGCCGTGCTGACCTGCGTGACGGTGACAGAGCTGCCGTCCTGGTCCGCGTGCACGCCGATCTGCATGGGCAGCCACTGCGGGCTCCCCGCCACCACCTCCTTCCCGCTCTCACTGCGGCCCAGCGCGGGGCCACCCGCTGCGACGCTTGGCGTTGTGGGGCCGGCGGGCGAGTCGGGGTGCCAAAACGCTAGCTCGTGCGCGGTGCGGATGCCGGCGTTGAGCACCAGCACCGAGGGCAGGCTCACGGGCCACTTGCGCTGCAAAGATATAAAGGGGCGGCTCAGGGGAGACAACAGCGGAATGGACGGGCAGAGTCGGGGGGACACGGCACATACTGAGTTGGGGCAAGGGATCATCAACACGGAAGCGGCCACGGCCGAGATTTGACACCTGAGCGTCAGAGCGGACAGTCCTTCTCGGGGTTGATGCTAACAAGGCGGGGGCGATGCTGCGTGTTGCATGCGGCGTGTCACCTGCTGCAGGGGCTGGTACGCCTTGCAGACGGGGCACCAGGCGCGGATGTCCTCCTGGCGCGCCAGGCTGCGCTCCAGAATGGCCGCAAAGCGGGGCCAGGCCTCCCCCGGCGCGGGCGGGCGCTGCGGGTACTGCAGCTCCACGTGGAACGTGCGCACCTCGCGCTCCGTGAGCGCGTGCTCCACCTTCAGGCACTGCGTGCACCCACCACAACCGCCACGTCACACGCCTACACACCGTTCCTGGACGGACTGCGGCCCAGGGTCCCAGCTGTGGCTGAGCCACAGTACTACGACGCTGCTCACCACAAACTTCTTGCTTGTCCTACGAAACAGATCCGCCCCGATCTTCGGTAATTAGGTTGTGAGGGGAGTGCAAATGACAATGTCTATATGACAATCTGCCCCAAGGTTCAGGCTATACCACAGAAGGAGCGTTGTACACGAGAGCCCGTACCTTGGCGCTGGTGCGGAGGGTCGCCCCGAAGATCTGGTCGGTGATCGAGGTACCTGGCGCGGGCTGGTCGGGGGGTGCCAGCGTGGCGGTGGGCGCGGTGAGGCCGGCCTCCTTGTGCAGCTGCTCCAGCAGGAAGCGGGACAGGCTCTGGATGCGCTTCGACACGTCCTGCTCCTGCGACATACCCACGGCCAGGGAAAGCGTGAGACGGGGCCACAGCCATACGCCTTACTTCTGATGCAGGCGTTCCACCCCGCAAGATGCCCACTCGCACTGTCTGAAACTTTATCAGAGCAGCATGGAAACACAAGAAGTGAGAGGGGTTGGAAGGACGAATCCAGGAGGTTGCAAATCCCTCCGAAGAACGAACGCCGTGAAGGCTCGCAAAATGTACAACGATTCGAACGTCAAAACGGTGGGAACGCTATTTACACGCGGTCTGCCTTGGCAGCCTTGGTCTGTGCTCGACTACCTCAACCACCATACCGTCACCGGCAAGGTTTCATGTCTGCTCGCACGCTGCTCGTGGGATCGCGCACCTGCTTGGCCCCAATTTCGTCGGGCCCCTCGACCAGGCCGAGAGCGACTGCTTCTCGCAACTGGCGCAGTGCACGCAGCAGGTTGGAGGCCTGACACGTGGCGCCCTGTGCGAGGTCCAGCATGTGCATGATGAACGCCAGCTCGCAAGTGAGGCAGAACTCGCGCAGGCACACATGGCCGCTCACGGCCACCTTCACCGCGGGAATGAAGTACAGCACCTGCGCCCCACATGCGGCATATCACAGGGGGGCCCAAGGGAAACGGGGGGAGGGGGGGCGAAGGAACCGGAGGTTGACCAGCCGTCGAGACGTTTCTCAGCCGGTTCTTGCCGAACGAGGCGAGCACCAAGATACAGAGAGCTCGTCAACATCCGTCCCTGTTACCAGTTATCTCAAGAGTGGTCACTGCGGACGGTTGCCAAGAGTTTCCTTCCCTCGATTTATGTCGCAGCCCCGGTTCTTGTTTGACCAGATTTCGGACAACCAGATAAAGAGGAACTAAGGTCGAGTTGGGTTGATAATCTGGTCTGAAAGTGTGAGGTACTGAATGAAACGCCAATCGATGATCTGCGGTGGACGCCGAAGTGGCTGTCAGTGCGAACAGCTGCATCCATTGGCGACTCCCGAGTTGGTCTGCCGCACCTGGAGCAGCGCATTGCAGTAGGAGTTGGCCATGTCGTTCTCGAGCCCCGCGAAGCGCGTCCTGTTGTAGTAGCTGAAGTCGAACTCCTCGAACTTCACCTTGGCCGCGCTCGCTTTGATCTCCACGTAGCGGTACCCCTTGGGCACACGCCGCCCCACCCGCTCGCGCCCCGCCGCCGCCAGCGCTGCCACCCCCCCCTCCGCGCTGCTCGGCCGCTCGCTGCGCCGCGCCTGCCGCCGGTTGCGCACCACTGCCAGCGCAGCCGCAGCCTCGCCGTGCGCAGCGCCGCGCCGGAAGAACGGGTTCACCACGTAGCCCACGAAGTCCACCTGGGGCGCAGACGAGCGGGCCAACACAGATCAGGGTGAAACAGGACAGCGAGGAAGCAGGTGCGACACAGGGGGCCCAGCAGGGGCCAGAAAAAGTGTGTGTGGATCGCTGGACGCCAGGATGATCTCTGACTACAATGCTGCAGATTTCAAAGCACGGAGAGGGCACTCTTGACTGCCACTGTCGTGTATAAAGTGCTCGAAGCAGCCGCGTCTTGCCGACCAGTCGCAGGAGGGGCCGCTGGCAGTACCTGGTTGAGCTTGTCAAGGAGGGAGGGGTCCACGATGCGCGGCGCCATGCCCACTTTGAGCGTGGCCGTGGGGTCGTACGCCGACAGCGGCAGCTCGTCCCCGGCTGGAAACTGGGGCAACGCCGCAAACGAGTCCCCCTCGCGCAGGCTGATTGTAGGCGGGCGCGCGTGCAGCTCGGGTAGTTCCGTGGGCCCCGAGAACAGGTTTACGCGGGGCGCGGCTTGGGCGGACCACAGGTGGACGAAACCCCCGCCGTCCCCGAACGCCAGGGATTCACCCGAGCTGCTGATGTCAGCGGAGAGTAGGGCATCCCCCTCGCAGTCGACCTGTCACAAACAACAAGGGGCCAGCCTCAGTACTGCAGCCCAACTGCGTAGAAGCAGGAGCACGCGTGTGCCGTCAGATTCATCCAGGCTGGTCGCAATGAGTCAGCGGCACTCGAGGAGCCCCCTCGAAGCAGGCCTTCTGGCTGGCCGCGTGTCTTTTAGGTGCTGACTGCCCACCTGGTAGTTCTTGAAGTTGCCGCCGCCGCCCTGCACGTCCGAGAGCATGACCGCCCCCGAGGCGGCGATGACCAGGAGCGTGGAGGAGAACTTGGGGTGGAAGCGCAGGCGAGTGGGCCCGGGAGCGAAGGGCAGGTGCTGCAGCGCCCGGCCCGCCTGGCGCATGTCAAACACCTTGACCAGCGGGTCGCAGTACACCGCGCCGCGCCGGGCAGTCAGCCCGCAGCACACCACAGTGACATCCTTCAGGTCCACGCACGCCACCGCGCCTGCCGCACAAGCAGTGCCAGGGGGTATCCATCAAGGCGGCCAGGCCAACAGCAAGGCAGGGGAGGTAACACCCCATAGAGCAGGCCCCATGAGTGACCAATCAGGCGAGGGGGGAACTCTTGACACCCCTGTAGTGAGGATAAGAATGATAGTGCATAGCTTCGATTTCATTGCATTAGCAGCTTCCATACCTGCAAACGCTGCGATGGTCTGCTCCGCCCTCAAGGTCCGTGCGTCCCGCAGGACCAGCTCCCCGGTCCTGCCGCCGCATGCCAGCAGGCGCCCTGCCGACCGCAGCGCTGTCACGCCCCCCCCGCCAGGGGCAGTGGCAACAACACGCTGCGCTGTAAGGTCCACCAGTGCCATGGGGGGGCTGCCGGTGGAGCGAGTGCCCTCCGCCTGGGGGGAGAGGCCCAGGACCACATGCCCTGCGGCCGAGCGCTCCCAGTCGCAGCAGGTGGTGCCCGCCAGCGCGGGGTCTCTGCAGGACACGGGGGGATACACGGTGTGGGGGCCTAAGGATTGGGCGCCAGCTTTCACAGGACAGACTGGAGTCTCCAAGACAGATGGTCTATTTGAGGACCCTTTGAGGTTCGAAATGCGCCCCATGGGCTTGTCCCTGCCTGTGCCCACTGCCGGTCCCTGGTGCCCATGTTGCTGGTGGCAGGCGCCTCACCTCATCCTGAGCAGCGGCACGCCCCCGCGCGTGTGCATGCGCAGGGTGTCGCTGCTGGCGGAGAGCACCCCCGCTGCAGTGGGCAGCAGGCCCACCACGGGGTGGCCCACCGGGAAGCTGCTCCACACCGTGTAGCGCTCCAGCCCGGGGCACAGCGACGCCTGGACGCACCCCTGCACCAGGCCAGCAGCAACCCAGCTCACGCCAGCGACACCAGGCGCAGGAGGGGAAACGCAGACAGACACAATGGCCAACTCTATCTGGAGCCTAGTGGGCAATGCCCAAGCATTGATACAACAGCGTTCGAGCGCTCTGCCATATGGAACAACCGAGTTTGCCCCTGCCTGAGCTTCATCCTGGGCGGCAGCTTCTGCTGCTGCTGCAGCCCCAGCTGAACAAAGTGATCCTGCAGCCGCAGCGACGGGGCTCACCTGGTCGGTGGCGGTCCATAGCAGCTCCTCGCTGGGGTCAAATGCAGTGTGAATGGCCGCCTGCCGGGGCCGCTGCTGCGATACGGCCACCAGCTCATACAAGTCATCGCCCAGCATGGCCAGGCATCAGGAATGACGCCACCAGCCTGCAGAAGGAAGCAGGAAGAGACGCCAACTTTACGCAATGCGCGTTCTCATGAAACAATTTGGATGAGTCGGAGGAGATGAATCATGAAGTGCGAGGTTGGGAGGCTACCGCACGCAACGACCACCATGATCTGCAGATGTGAGATGATCGAGCAGACGCAGTAACGGCTACTGTAACCCGGTCGGCGGTCTTTGCCTCGTCTACCCCACAGCCAGCCGGGTTTTCCACCGGGGACTTCAGTGCAACCCAGGTGGCCGGGCCTGAAGTTTAGGGACCTTAGATCTATCGCGGTATGTAAGGGTACCGTCACTTTGAAGTGGCACCCCCTTAGGTATTCTGTCAGGGGGGGGGGTTTGGGCTGTTTCAGCCAATCGAAGGTGGGGAGGGGCGGGGGGCTTGAGGCCTTTCTGGCGAAGCCCTAGCCGGATTTTAGCTGAAGAACATGCCTTTATATACGCTGATTTTACATCTTTTAGGGCACCGTCATTTTGTAATGGGGGCGGGGTAGGTATTCTGATTGGGGGGGGGGCTGGGCTTGATCTGCTGAGCTAAGGTGGGAGGAGGGGGGGGGGCTTGAGCCCTCTGGCCGGGGCGCAGCCCCAGCCCAAATTTTTAGTATGTTTAGGGGCAAAACCCCCTTTTTTGACGCGGTTTTACCAACTGTAATGCCCGAGGCTTGGGGCCCTTTGTCTTAGGCTAGGCCGGAAGGGGGGGGCCTTGAGGCCTTCTAGGACAGGGGCCTGTAGAATACCTACCCCGCTCCCACTTCAAAATGACGGTGCCCTTAGCCCACGGGTCAATGATTTTGACCATTAATGCAACAAAAAAAACACTTTTCAACGTAAAAAAGGGGCGAATCTATGCATACGACGGGTGCTTTCGATCGTCGAGAAGGTTTGCCCGGGTGGTGACTACTGGTACCGGGGCCTTGACCTTTTCTATGAAGGCAAGGCCAGGAGGAGGGGGGGGGCTTGAGTCCTTCCAGCCAAAGTGCCTCTAGCTAAAATACCTTACCGGGTGCCACTTCAAAGTGACGGTACTCTAAGTTCTAGGCCCCGGCCAAGCCTCTCGGAGTCTCGGTGCCCAGTTGATCCGATCCGAAGGCTACTCTGACTTCTCGCGAGTCGCAGGTTGCGCGCAGTCCTTTGAAACTTGAGCAGAACGAGGGCGGTTGCCTAGGCCCTGCATGGGAGCTGCCCGCCCTGGTGCCGCAAAGAATGGTCGTCATTAGCAGACGTTGACAGAGGCGTTGGACAAGCGGAGGACACGACGTGGGGCCACAAGATGCTGCTTTGATGGGGTGAAGAACAGCGGAGCGATGGCGATTCCGGTAGCCAATCCAAAAACAACGCTTTATATTGGTGAGTTTGCTTAGTTGCAATGATTGCTGGTGCAATTTGCATTTGCATAACTTTCTGATTGATGACATGCTAGTGTAGCAAGTGCCCAAGGGTGAGGGTAGTCGCGCTGAGATCCGTCAAGTGAAGGCCATGTCTCTCCATTGTAGTGGTGACCTCTGAAGTCCTACACGGTGGCGTAGCTAGATGGTCGTGGTATGTTTCGCGGCGCCAGTCGGGCCTGCCTACGGCAGCTGCGTCCCTGTGCTGACGGTGCCTGCCTGAGGTGCAGGCGGGCTGGACGAGGCGGTTACGGAGGGCATCCTGCACGCGGCGTTCATTCCGTTCGGGGACATCAAGGACATCAACACGCCCCTGGACCAGGCCACGCAGAAGCACCGCGGCTTTGGCTTCATCACATACATGGAAGCGTGGGTGGCGCCCTCCTTGGATAGCGAGCGATTCGCAGAGTTGATGCAGTGTAATGCCATACCCAGAGATGATGAAAAGTCGGCAGTGTGAGTACATTCAGCAAGCTGGCATGCGAGCAAATGACGGATGTAAATTGGCTGTACGGAAACCAAGTCAACCCCAGCTTGGTTTTGCAGGGAAGATGCTGCGGCAGCCCTGGACAACATGAACAACGCAGAGCTGTACGGACGCGTGCTCACAGTCAATGTGGCGCAGCCCATCAAGATCAAGGGAGGAGAGCAGGGCTGGGCAAATCAACCGGGTACAACAACGGTCTCCATAACCCCAAACTTGTTTTATGTCGGATTCAGCACCCTGGCCTGATCGTTGCTCTTGGGATCATTTGTGGCTATGATGGAGAGTTACTTCTCTTGGTTTCGTTCCCAGTATCCAATCTACCACTTCCGTCTTCTTCTTCTTGCTCCTATGGTGCATATTAGTGTCAACACCCCGGATCAGTCAGGCCAGAGGCCTTTTGTTTGCAGTCTGGGCTGAGGCGGACACATGGTTTGAGCGGCAGCAGCAGGAGGAGGAGTTGGAGCGGCTCAAGAAGGAGCATGAGGAGGACGTGCGCAGGGGGCAGGCACAGGCGGTGAGGCACTGCACCACTTGTGACACCCCCAGTGACGATTGGAGCACCGGCTTGCCTAGGAAAAAGCGCTCTTGGTGCCTTACGATTCGACTGCTGAAGAATCGCGCACCAAGTGAAGGTTCTTCATTCCCATCGGATTCGAAAAGTTATCACCGTTTTGTTGATTTACAGTCATGCGGATCGGTTTTAGAAACCCCGCTGTCTTGAAACTGGCTTTCGTCGAGAGGGTTGACGCATCTTTTGAATCATCACCCATTCGAGGCATCTAATCCTAGAATTCAAATGCTGCAGAAAGTTCAAGTACCGGGACGCGATGTTGAAGAGGAAGAGCCTACTAACGGCAGGGGTGATTCTATGGAAGAAGCTGAGGCTCAAGCATTGACAACATAGCACTCTCACCAAAACCAATTTGTATCAAGTCGGATCCACCTAGACCGATCAAAAATCGAGCTACGTGTATGCCATGGAAGCATATGGCCTATGTGGCTACTGTATGGCGTTTTGGAAAGAGATTGTCAAGTTGGACCCATCCTTACTAGATGCAAATGCCTCCCAAATTTGAATGTCCAACTTGAAAGATTGCCAGGTTGTTTTCACTTTTTGACTTGTTGACTTCTGAGTTTCGAGTCAAGTTTGTTGCACCGTTTATGCAGATGTACCATGAAGTGCGCGGTCAGCTAGCGGCAGCACACGTTGCTCTCGGATACCATCATAAATTCATTCAATGACGTGCAGGCCGTGTCGTCGTTAAGATGCTCTTATGAATCAAAGCCTCAAATAACTTAGTCAATTTGATTACAGGACCATGAGTCATGCTGATTACGACGACACGAAAGGTGCACAATCTTGATCCGATCATCGAAGTATAAACACTTGCAGCGCGGCGTCTCATGACATGCCAGCCCGTAATATATCCTGGCCCGGATCTTGCTAGGAGCCGCGGCCTTTAGTTATAGCTTTCATAGCGCTTTTTGCCGCTCATGCAATTTCTAAAGGTTTCCGCAAGACGCCATGGGACCGGACAATCCTTTGCCTGCTCCGGCTATAGTCGGAGCATACCCGAGACAACTTGAATCGATCTAGAATTCGACAAGCCTGGCCTTGCATACGTGTCAATTAGTGCAGCTCTGCTGCAGGAAGAAGGAGGAGATAGGTAGAAGTCCGCCATTGTCGCAAGCTGCAGTGGAAGCCATGACGTACGGCCAAAACCTTAAAAATGCATGCACAAAATCTCTGTCGAAATCGTCACTCCGATGGAAGTTTAATAGTACGTATACGAGACTCGATCTGCATTTCTGTCCTACGCAAACGGTGTCCGATGAAAGAGTCCTGGCGAATTGAGGGCCAGGAATGATATAAACAGCATGCATGAGCGTACCCGGCCAAAATCGAGCCGGCCCGCGCAGGCGATAAGCTCGAGTTCGGACACATATAGGTATCACCTGCATTAGTATGCTCACTGACCATGTCGGATCGCACTCGAGTCAAGTCACTTATAAGTCGAGTAATTGTGCAGCTTGCAGTATTGTTATTGCAGGCTTAACGGGCTCAATAAGCTAGGCGGCGTGGTCTAGACGGTCTTCACCGCAAAATTTGTTACTCGATAATTGATTTGCATAAATGCCATCGATCATTTCACCGGTCTACTCCACCGCCAAATTCTCTCGGCCTCAAGTGAAGGTCCGACTGGATGGTGGTGCATAGATAGTCTGGCTATATAATCATTCACAAATTCAAGTGGCTTACTAAAGTTTCAAACTGCACATGACCAATTTGAAGTCGGTAGTAGCAAAGTCCTCTAGCTATTAATCTGAGTGTAAACTGGTATGACCAATGATCCGGCCACGAGCCTAGCCTAGTAGCTGCCTGCGCTTTGCGACGCTTTTGAGCACACCAGCAATCAGATGACAAGGCAACACATCAACGTCAATAGTTCAAGCATACGGACGTATCTGAAAATGGATCATAGTACCGGGCCACACTGGCGGCAATAGGGACCACCCGGCACTGGTGTGTGTTGAGCCTGTATTTACCAAGTCGATCACAATTCACTAGGCCTGCAGATTTGTGATGTTCAAGGATACGTTTACTCGGAGTCTGACTGCCTTTGACCAGTAGAGATCGATTGAAGGGCCAAACATCATGATTGAATGAGGATTGAAAAACCTGATCAGGTGTCTGGTGCATCAACACATTCAAATCTTGTATAACGACCATTTTATGTTACAAACTTATGGGAAGCTGAAAAGCACCGACCTTCTTTAGCCCATCACTTGGGATCTTGAAGCTTCGCAACGGTCGGACTGTCTCTGCATCGAGGAAAAGACGAAGTAAGAATCTGAAGGGGCTTCCAAACTACGCAGAAAGCACGAGTTCCGCTCCAGAAGACTGCTTCTCTCCTGCAAGTCTATCCGAATCAGAGCTTCAGGTCACCAATTCTAATTGTGAGCATGTGCATATCCAAACATGACTTGAATTCAAGACAAACTTCGAGCTCCTCACCCGTAATGGAATCGCAGGAATCGCTGTAGATTGTAGAGCTGGACAGACTCATTAGAAGCATGGCAAGCCAAGAGCAGGTAGTTTCTTGGTTGTACCACCCAGGCGAAGCGCATGAACAACGCACTATATACGCACATAGCTGCATTGAACAATACAAGGCAGTCAGCAAATTCGCAATAGAAGGCAGTAAGCAGATTGGCAGAAGTGCACCTCCTGCAAAGGATTAAAAGCAGCATACAATATCCCGTTAGCAGTGGGTTGAACAGTTTATGCAAGATATCTTCGTACACGCACTCAGCTCCGTATGAAACTCAGTTGCAGCAAGGGCATCGGCGAGACAAAGATGCATGCCCTGCTTTCATACATTGCGTACAAGAGACTGTCAGTGGCGAACGCTTCCTGCACACACCTGAGGTCATATTTCCAGACAGCAGCTCGGGCGACTTCTTCGTGTCTGCCATGCCCTGACAGAAAGCGGAGAAACTATCAGCATGGCGCCAAAGTTGCATGCCCGAATCAACCGGCACCACCGTTAGGCTTTAGCAAAGCTCTATCCTGCGACAAAGTGGGAAGAATCTTGTCACAGAGGGAATGCTGGCAGCATACAAGAAGTAGAAACCTTCGCATCGTCATCAGACGCACCTACACCGACAGTAAAACGAGCCATCCCCAAAGCTTAAGAGTGCTGGCTTGAGACTTGACTTGATCTTCCAGACGGGATTCGCAGGCATCAAGCGGGCATCATTCCAAAAATGTCTGCCACATCCAAATCAGGTGGCTTGTGAGAGCCGGGAAAAGGCTTCCACCAGAAACATGAGTCCCCTCACCGCCAAAACAAAGCCCCAATTGGCAACAGGACCCCAGAAGTGAGTCGTACGCGGCCCTGTTGGACTGTCAATGAAAGCCCGCATGCGCGATGCAAAAGTCGCCGCCATTGCTCCCTGAAAAGCTCAGTGATGGCCAAGTCTAAGGCTCCTACAGTAGTTGGTGCTCAAATCGCTCGCTGCGGGCGGATCCTGGAAGCCTTGCGCTGATGTGCTGCTATTGTCCACAACGGATCATGTAGGATATACTAAAAGTAATACTGTAGCTTTAGTGTTAAATTGGCAGAGGCACCATGCTGGCAGCGAACAAAGTACCTAGTGGCGTAGACGGTAGACCGTAGAGGCAGCGGGCTCATGCCTCATGGAATCATGCGATTCCTCCAGCCTCAGGTGGGTGTTCCAAGTTCGGCGTTTTGTGTGACGAGTGCGGGAACTACGGCACTGTGACGGTATCCCAGTCATTCGGTTGCTGGCCTAGCCTCTAGCCTCGGGTATGTAAACGGGTGCACACTTAAGTACTATAAGTGGCCCTGTCTGCTCAAGTGTCTTGCTACAGTGGACGCGGAGAGACTTGAGTAGAGAGTTGATAAGATTCTAAAGATGAAAGTTGCCCTCAAATCCGGAGTCAAGAAGTGAGTTCCACAAGTGGAGAAATCCACTTTATAGCTTTGATCCAAGCTTGCTGAGCTCGACGCGAGCTCAGTCTGTAAGTGTAGTTTAATAAAATGAAGTGCTGCAGCTCATGGCAGCTCGGGAGATAAGCTTAGCTAAGCTAAGCTCATCATATTTAAACCAATGAGAATCGAGTATTTATTTAAGAAGATCATGTTACCGTTAGAGGGGGAAACCCTTAGATTATCGTATAATCAGATTGTGTTTATCGGCATATCTACGGCTATAAATGCTTAAGAAATATCCACGTGTTACAGCAGTCCCCCCCTTAAGTACCAGCAACGTCCTCGTTGCTGGGGTCTAAATTCACCAAGTGGGCGGCGACCCATTGGGCTTCGTGGAAGGGTTAGTCGCGGTATGTTACTAAGTACTGTGTGCGTTGCCGGGTACCGCGGCCGACGGTACGCTGTTCCACGACACTGTCTATAGGGTGTTGGGGTTGGTCAGCGGTGAGTATTGGTGGTGGTGGAGGGGGGTCTCGGTTGGTAAAGCGGGTAGGGTCGTTTGGTTGGTACGGTTTGAGTTGGGAGACATGGAAGACTGGGTGTATGGTCATGTGGGGGGGTAGGTCTAGGCGGTACGCTACGTCGGAGATGGTTTGGATGATTGTGAAATGATGGACCGGTGAATTTTGGGGTAAGTTTGCGAACTTGTGATCGGGTGGGAAGCGACAGGTTAGTGGTGGCCAAGTAGACTTGGTCGCCAGGTTGGAATGTCAGGGGGCGGCGGCGTTGGTCGGCGTATTGTTTTTGGCGGTTTTGGGCGAGGACTAGGAGGGTTTTGGCTTCGACGAGGGAAGCGGCGATGTTGTTAGGAATTGATCTGCGGCGGCGGTATCGGAGGAAGGTGGTTTTAGGAGGGCGGAGGGTGTGAGAGGGTGTCTACCGGTGTTTAGGTAGAATGGTGAGTGGCCGGTGGATGCTTGTACCGAGTTGTTGTAGGCGAATTCGATAGGGATGAGGTATAGGTCCCAGTCAGTGTGCCGGGCGTTGACGTAGGGTCGGAGAGCCTCCTCGATGACCCGGTTCACGCGCTCGGTTTGACCGTCGGTTTGGGGATGAAATGCGGTGGAGTACGATAGTTTGGTACCAAGTAACCTGAAGAGGGACCGCCAAAAGTTAGATGTGAACCGTGGGTCCCTGTCGGAGAGGATGACTCGGGACAAGCCCTTATGTCTGAAGACATTATCGAAATATACCTGTGCGATGGAAGGGGCAGTGGTGTCATCAGAGATGGGTGCAATTTTAATTTCCTTAGATAACCGGTCGACAAAGACAGCAATGCCGGAATTTCCGCATGTAGTTTTAGGTAAGTCCACAATTAAGTCCATTGAAATTTGCTCCCACCGCTCCTGGGGGATAGGAAGTGGCTGTAATAGACCCCCAGGGCGGCGGTTGCTGGGTTTGTTGCGTTGGCAGGCGTCGCAAGTGCGAATGTAACGCCGGACGTCCGCTTGGAGGTCCGGCCAGTAGAAGGTGCGGGCGACCAACTCTTCGGTCTTGTCCATACCTAGGTGGGCGGCAGCGTTACAATCGTGGTTAGCTTGGAGTACTCGGGTACGGAGTGCAGGTACTGGAGGAATGTATAGGCGATCGGAGTTATAGAGCAGACCGTCGTCAAGCGAAAAAGACTCAAATGCAGTGTCAGCTAGAACCATACGGGAAACGACCATCTGGGCGTAAGGGTCCGCCGTAGTGGCTAGGCGGAGATCTGTTAGAAAAGCCCGGTCGGGAATTAGACTTGACACTGCAGCAAGAACGGGTTGGTTAGCGGGAGGTTCGGGCTTGTGGTCCGGGCGCCTTGAGAGGGCGTCCGGTACAATGTTGAGGCGCCCCTCCCTGTACGTGAGATTGAGGTCAAATTGGGTGAGTTGCTCCTCCCACCGGTGGTGGCGGGAGCGCATGTACTCCAGCTTAAGTGGGTACAAGAGTGGCAGGATCGGTGCGAACCGCCACCGAGCGACCAAGAACGGTAGTGGCGCCACTTGTGCGTGGCGTGTACTAGGGCTAGCTGCTCCCGGTTGCGTGCGGAGTAGTTCCGCTCAGCGCGATTGAGTCGTTTAGACTCAAACGCGACCGGGTGAAGATTGGTACCGGCGGTACCTTGCAAAAGTACACCTCCGACCGCAAAGTCGGAGGCATCGATGTCGAGTGTACAAGGAAGGTCAGGGTTAAAGGGGCGCAAGATAGGTGCATGGGTTAGCGAAAATGTGAGTGAGTGGAATGCGTGGTTATGTGTATCCGTCCACTCGAATTTTGCACCCTTCACCAGCAAATCAGTCAGAGGAGCGGCAAGGCGAGAAAAATCACGAACAAATCGACGATAAAAGCCAGCCAAACCAAGAAATGAGCGAATATGGCCAGGGTCCTGGGGTTGAGGCCATGTGGTGATCGCCGCAACCTTGCATGCCTCCATTGACACCCCTTCAGCGTTGATGACGTGGCCGAGGAAGGTGACCTCGGTACGCCATAATTCACACTTGGACTCCTTGGCGTAGAGGGTGTGGTTGCGCAGGCGTGTGAATACCTCCCGGAGGAGGCGCTCGTGTTCCTCTGCAGAATCAGAGTATATTAAAATATCATCGAGGAAAATGACGACGCCCCCGGGGTCGAGCAAATCTCGAAAGACCGACGGTGTGCATGAGATCCATGAAGGCGGCCGGGGCGTTAGTCAAGCCAAAGGGTAGAACCAGCCACTCGAAGTGGCCGTACCGGGTGCGGAAGGCGGTTTTAGTGACGTCATCGGGGTGGATAGGGATCTGCCAATAACCGGAGCGCAAGTCGATTTTAGAA